>JACXGM010003670.1:21587-40987 GCA_016801145.1 Umbra pygmaea
CCCCCCCCCCCCCCCCCCATTATCATTGCCATACCACTTTACATACCTACTTGATCCACCTCTCTAATACAGACTCTGTTGCATTAATTGTACATATATACACTGAAGTTCCGCAACTTGTATTTTGTTTGTATTTTCATTCCCCTATGTTATGTCTGTGAAATGTATGTGTAACTGTCACCATGCACCCTCTTCGCTTTATCTTGGCCAGGTCGCCGTTTCAAATGAGAAATTGTTCTCTACGTGCGCAACTGGTTAAATAAAGTTTAAATAAAAATAAAAAATCTAGTGTGCTTGATTAATCAGTGTAATATGAAGAATGTAAATATGTTGGCCTTTTTCAATCCATTTGGTGCCTTTATTCAAAAGCAGATAAACTGTATTTTTTATTACGTGTAGTCCTATTAATATTCAAAACAAACACCATGGGTGTCTCCTCCCTCCCTCTAAGTTTACGATGCATAGTTACATGTTTAAAAATATCAACCTACTCTTGCATCACAAGAGGGTGTTCGGGTAATTTCGAGGGGGTAAAATAATACCCTTAATTTATAACATTCGTTGATAGACCACTATCTCCATTCTATGTACAGTAATAAATCAAGGAGGCGCCGGAAAATCATCAAAGCCAAGCCAATTGGGAACATTTGGAAGTTTGTTGCCAGCACAGCGAGCATGTGCTCATATACCTTATCTTGACATGGAGGGAACATTCCCATTGTGAGCAAAGCTTTTTTACAGACTTACACGATTTGAAAATATAGGTTCAGACCTATTAATAGCATTAGTAATCATAACAATTAAATTAGAATTTAATAATTTTAACTGTCCCTCGTGAAACCAGAAAGTCATCTGGGAAGATGACACTGCAGTTGTCGAATATTTGGAGTACTGTATGTATCCAACAGGTGCATTGTGAAGATATTTTCCAAGTTCTGTTATAAAATATTGGGATATAACGTAACTTGTTTTAAGTGAGCAAGACTAAACACTAATCTGGGCTGTTGTCACCTGATATCAGGCATTCCATCTACAGTTGTCATGGCAATGAAATACATTTGGCAATTAAATACATTTTTGATTTGGAATGCAAAAGGTCTGACCCCAAGTAATGTAGCTGACCTACGTGATGTAAATAATTTGCTATACCAATTACGTTAAATCCATTAAATATATGTCTAGGCCTTTTTACATGTATTCATTTTATTTATAGTTCATGTAAACTTGGACAATGTTCTCTATTTCTCCCATGTTTTAAAATTAACAATAACACCCCACTTCTGTCTTTTCCTTTAAAGTTTTTCTCCAACATTTTCACACACTGGTGACAGAAAGAAAAAACTCCAGAAAGCTGACACAGAAGTAGGAAGAAGTTGTATTTCTGCCAAAGAAGACATCCCAAAATGGCAGCCATAGAACTGCAGTGTTCTGGTCAAGGTTGGGGAGCAGAGAGGGTGGAGCTTCAAGACAGCTTCGACTCGGAGATGCAGGAATGGGAGGAGCAGCTACAGGACATGCAGAGGAAGATAGAGGAAGTGAGTGGTCAGATGCCATTCAACATGGTCCAACTTAAAGTAACACATGATCCAGATACATTAGATGTGTGACACCAGATAGAGTGACTTGACCCAACATTGGACATCATTAGTGTGAACATACTTGTGAATATTTTCACTTTCAGATACGTTTTTTCTAGTCTCGCACACTCTGGCTTCCCTGAAGAGAGTTGAACTAGATGTGTGTATGTGTGTGCCCTATAAAAAACTGTTGGCAGAACTTCCTGTGACCCCATCCCTCTCTGGGGACATGATGCAGACAAATGTTAACAAGCTAATTAAACTGTAATGTGTTGACAGACCATAAGGACACACCACACACACAAGCAAACACAGTGAGGTGATACACTAATGAGCTTGAAAAAGCAAAGGAAACATTTACTTCTGACAAAAAATATTGTGAGGTAATTTGTGATGGTTATAACTTAACATTCTTTGACATTGTCATGTGCACACTTGTTTTGTGAACATACTGAACTAGCACTCATTAGCATAAAGTGAATTCCATAGTATGTTAACAGTTTGTAGATTTACATTTACGATTTGGAACACTTCTAAGTTGGTTGTGTAAAGAATACTTCTAACTGGAATATTATTATGCAAACAGTTTTCATGTTGTGAATTTACTTTTTTGATTATAATATTTATGGTCATTTTTCAGCTTTACAATGAAGTGCAGGCTCGTAGAGGAGGAAATGATGTCATCATTGACAACGGCAGAAATCCGAGGATGCGTCATGGAAACAACTTCAGTGACCCGTTTGACAGCCACAGCACCAAGACCAACCCCAGAGTGGTTGATCGCTATAGTAACGGTTGTAAACATGGTCCCGGCAGTTACGGCGACCCTGTAAACCATGATGGCTACAATTATTCCAACAGCGCGGTTAAACTTGAAGACTTGTTGCAGGATTATCTTGGACATGGTCACGGAAAGGCCCGGAAGACCAACTCAGCTCTCAACAATGTGGGTGACTAAAATACCTACGGGTTTTGTTGAATGGCAGCCCTGAAAAAGCCTTTATTTTATCTGACACCTTGGTGTTTATAGATTAGTTAAATTATAAGGTGGAATTCATCAACACCTCACAAATTATATAATCAATAATAATAATCGACATACTGTATCAATAACGTTTGTTTTATTCTGCGACACCAATTTTTTCCCTCCCAAGTAACTCTCGTCCCACCTCTCGTTCAGATCACCAAATGGAGCCCAGATGAGTCAGTGCCCCAGGACGAGTTGAAGAGGAGGCCTCCTGGAAACGACAGGTAAGAGGTCCCCAGACCTCACCGAGAATGACACTGTGATTACATCATTTCGACAGTACCAATACAGTCCCTGATTATAGTTGTTTTTCCTGATTATTTAATTCCACTCTGTTTTAGGATTGGTCAGGTCCGGTTCGTGGATGAGGAGGTTGAGAACAGGAAGAACAGTGTGTCGTACAGAAAGAGTTCCCCCAGCAGGGACCTTAACAAGGAAAACACAGGAACCAAGTTTCCCCTCAGACAGAAAGAAGGCCCTCCTGTACCCCCCCGCTCCACCTCCCAGATGTACCTTCCTGAGTCCTCCTCAGTCCTGGACAGAAAGTATTCTAGCCCCTCGGTCCTCAGGAAGTTTGGGGCCATGCTTCAGGAGAACGAGGGCAAAACCCTAACCGATACTGGTGTGGTAACCAATCATGTACCGGCTGATAACAAAAGCCCCACCCCCGTCTGTCTGCGCAAAGGCCTGGCCGGCAGCAGGGCACCCGGGCCCATACCGGTCCGGAGATGCCAGGAGGAGTCCATTGCGGGGGACACCCGCAAAGAAGGAGGATTTGGGGGGGAAGTGAAAGAATATCGAGGCACCTCAGTGGGTAGTCATTCTCACCCTAAAGAAGCACAGGCAGGGGGTCAGAGAATGACCCAGGTGGGAGGTAGCCCCAAGCCCAAAGTAAGGTTCCAGAGAGGGGCAGACAGAGACGCGTGTCTCCAGCCTGGGGAGCCCAGAGTGGAATACAGGAACCTGAGTGAGTCCCATGTGGGGGCACAGATGATTAGGAAGGGGGGACCATCGGCAGGTCAGAAGCAGAGTGAAGGACTCATTGAGCTGCTGGATATGCTGGAGATTGAGCACGAATACCGCACCTGCCCACGCACTGCACAGAACCACTACCGACACACACAGCAGGTGAGATACGCACAGAATGGCTACACACACTCACACAGACACGCACGCACGCACGGTCGGTCTCACTGACGTACTCTGATCATCTTTTTCCAGTTGACCCCAGATGAGTCGTCCCTAGCAGCACACGCAAGGAACTTTTCCCGTCCTGCTCGCCCGGCTAATCAGCGGCCTCCATCCAGGTGGGCTTGCCACACCCCCACGGCCTCAATCTCGGCCCCCTGTGGCCCAATGTGCCACCCCCCGAGCCCCCTGGGACACACCCCTAGCCCTGCAGCCAGAACCCCAAGCCCCGTCCTGAAGCAACAATCTCTCTGCTCCTATTTGCTCCACACCGAGACGATCATTATGTGAGAACCGCCCTCTCCCTGTCTGACCCCCCCCCCCGTTTCACCTCACAGAACTCCTATGACAGATCTCTGCCCCATCTGTAAATACTAGACTCTCCTTTCTATATGGCTTGAAAAATAAGTGCTTTAAGAGATTTTATATGACGTTACTTGCATTCATGTATGTGTGGTCTAGAAGAAGCAAAACGGAGACTCCTGCTTGGTATCCAGTGATCCTGTGGCCTTCACTTCTGTGCCAAACTTATATATATATATATATATATATTTTCTCTCATTCTCTTAAAATGTATCTTTTTAGTTCTTTTTTCCTTTTGTATTGCTGATTTTGGGGTGTCTAAGTATAATGTCATATAGCATGCTCTCATTGTGTCGAGTGCATCTTCCTGTGTATGTATGTGTGTGTATCTATGTATGTATCTGAGTGTGTGTCTGTGCGTGCGTGCGTATGTAACTGATGTAACTGAACCCAAATGAGTGCCACGTTGGTCTGGAGAAAGCTGCCCTGTGCTGTCTGAAACATGCCATCTCTCCATACTTTGTTTTACTGTACCATATAATATAAATTATTTCAAAATCTTCACGTATCCATGGTGACGCATACAGTTAGGACTATGCAACGCTTGTGCTGTCCTTCTTCCTGTCTTGATAATAAACGCTCCAGTGCTTTAACAAACTGAGCTCATCTGTCGGTATAACTCAATATTTAGGATATTTTGATGAGGGTCTGTTATTTCATTGGCTGGTAGTCAGCTGGTACAGTCATTTTTGATGTTCCATAACAACAATGATTCAGAACCACGCTTACATAAGCAGGCCACGCGGACAAAGCAAGCCAGCTGCTGAGCAGCCAATGTGGTCGACTGCTGGTCTGAGTAAAGGTGACATCACCACCTCAGGCCAAGATAACTGTGACTAGCTGACATTCGCTACATTAGCTGGAACTGAATGCAGGCGGGAGGGAGGAGTAAACTACGGTGGTGCCAAATAGGTAGGGAGACAGCCAATGACTGAATTGCATCATAGGACTTCTGGTCCTAGCAGAACCTTCTTGTGAAATCCCTATTTATGTCTTGGTCAGTACGTGAATAACTGATCAGTGAGTCAGTGCACAGTTTTAAATGCGGGCTAGATTTAGTAAGCAATAAAATACTAAGAGTGTGCGCTATACGTCATTGGTTTTCACCCGTGCAGTGTTTGTATGGTTCTCTGACGATGAAAGCTCAGTAAATAAGGGTGAATAACCATGATAATATGGCTTTTATTTTAGCTTAGTATCTCAGTGCGTTGTTACCAGGCAGGCTAACACACTGTGGGGTCTGCTAGTGCCCTAAGGTTCATAAAACAATGTGAGTGCTGTTCGCCACCTTGCCTGCAACTCAAGACACATCAGCTGCGAGAGAGCTTCTGTCAGTCACACGGCCAGGGAAGGTTGCTACAGTGTGAAATGCCATGTTACAGGGCTTTCGGGGCACGGAAGTCCTTGGCCCCAAGATGCCCCAGGCCCGTCACCCTACCCTGCTCGGAAATGTTGCACCTCCGTCTGAAATAGCACGCGTGACGTTGTTTCGGTGCCAGAAATCTTAGCCTGTTGCTGATGGAGGTATAAATAAAGAGGTTGGGGCGCGTTCAGGTTCTCTCTGTGTTTCTCTCACTTTCCCTTCATTTCTCAACACTTGTCAGTAGCACAGCGCCCTGTACCCCACTGCTGGTTTGCTCTGAAGCTAAGCAGGGTCGGGCCTGGTTGGCCACTGGATGGGAGGCAAATGCTGCTGGAAGTGGTGTTGGAGGGTCAGTAGGGGGCACTCCTCCCTCTGGTCTAAACATCATTCCCAATGCCCCAGGGCAGTGACAGGGACATTTGCCTTGTGTAGGGTGCCGTCTTTTGGATGGGACGTTAAAAGGGTGTCCAGACTGGTAGAGTAGGTGTGTTAACCCCGGGGTCCTGGATAAGTTTACCACCATGGCAACCTAATCATCCCTAGCTTTCAATTGTTAATTCACAATTTTACCTCCCCTCAATTCTCTCCAGGCGTTACTGCAAATGACAATAAGTTCTTAGTCAACTTTTCATGGTAAAATCAAGGTGAAATAAAAATAAAACTTCCCTCAAGCCCCATTTCCCTCTCACTCTGTTATATCTCTCTCTGGCGTCTCTCTCTCCGGCGTTCCCTGAGTCCTGTGTGTCTGCCTGTGTGTAAACGAGAAGGAAGCTCACAGGTTGTCACCTCCAGGCCATCAATCTTAGATCCTGTTTAGGGCCCCCGCTAGATCAATGCTGGCTGCTGCTTTCACAACGACAGTGGAGGGAGTTTGTTCCTCAACAGACCCTTAATGCCATCTTACTTAAGTCTCCCCACCTAGCTGCATCTCCTGCTCTCATTTCTAAACCGTTCCCCCGATCCTCTCCCTCGATTCCTCTTGTGAACTCACTCTCCAAATGCCAACCCTCTTTGTTTCTGTCACCATGGCCTAATGAAGGACAGAGACAGTCAGGCTGATGACACGCCTTCATCCCTGCTGGGTATTTGTAAGGAGGAGCAGGAGAAGACATGACTAAAATAGAGAGAAATGGAAAAGTACAATCCTACAAGCGCTGACAGCTGTACAGTAGACTTAGCCCCTCCCACGTAACCAAAGGCCTTTGAGGCATACTGAGTTATCTCATGGTGACCTTGGGTCAGAGATTACGCCTCATAAAACCATTAATAAAACCCTGTCAATCACAGGCACACACAAACCAAACAAACAGCATTAATAGATATCTCAAGCTGTAACCAACGACTCCACAAGCTACTGTTTAGTCTTTGTACATCAGGTAACTGTCTCTGCTATATTTATGATTTTCTCGCTCACCGTGACTCTAACAGTGTAACTAACAGTGTACAGAATCACTCTTAAAATTAGAAGTGACTCCAGGAACCATGGGGTTACTCATTCATATATTGCTAATAAACACTGACAGGTGTGACGCTGCAATGAGGCTAACAGTGGTGTATGCAAATCACAATATTGGAATTGTTATGACTTTATCCTCAAGTGTAAAAAGAAATGCTAATAGTAGGCTATATTTAAAAATACAGTTTCCTCCATAAGTATAAGAACTGGATATAAAGATAATCGTTTGTCCTTATTATCCAGAAGTTCATATTTAAAATCAAACTACTGTGTAAACATGTAGATTCTATGATTTTATGAAAGGGTACATAATGGTTTCATTATTATATAAAACGCAATGTCATTTCAGAGTAGGGCACCACATGTTTGAGACACTTTAATTGACACTTGTTTCTGGTTAGTTAGGTATGTTCCATTGAATCATCTGTGTAAGCATACAATGTCTAGTTTTTGTTCTAGGCTTTGTGGTGTCTACTTCTTTGAGTCTACCAACACAAGGCTTAGAGGCCATCGGGCATTGACCACTTTAGCTTAGCAGCTTGAAATTTGTGTATTTATTTTATTTTATTTGACCTTCAGGCATGGGCATTAGTTACATATACACTCAGTTATATGTACAATGAATTATTATATAAAATATTATGAGCAATATAGCAAAACACTAAAAGGAATGAATTTAATTAATGAGAGCGTTTTCTTTTTTTACTCTGTGGGTGCGACCAAAACTGGGGGATCAAGGTTACCTGGGTTGGAATGTTTAAACCGGTCTTCCCCGACACGGACACAGCAGCCGTAGTAAAATTGAGCTAATTGTTTTTTTACTGACAACTGCTGAGCAGACACCCCAGGTCAGGACAAGGTCAACATTTAGAGTAGGGTGGCAAAGAGAGGATATATTACTGGAACCCAGTACTCGCTAGAATCTTTCGAGGATTTTAAGAAAGCCAGTGGGTCTTAGGCATCATACCTTTTTATATGTGTTTGCAATAACCTTGTCCGCAAATTATAAACAATTTCAAGTTTAAAGGAACATTAAAGCAAACCGAAGCATAAAGGAATATAGTACATTGTATGGTTTTAATAATCCTTTTCATATTTTACATATATTCAACCAGGTAAGTTGGTTAAGAACAAATTCTTATTTGCATTAATGACATAAGGGAATGTTACAGGAGGGAGGAACATCAGTTAGTGTTAACTTTCTTACTTAGGTACAGAACAACACATCTTTCAAATTGATTGAGGGGTGATTATATCTAGGGACCTCTCAAACACTAGCCAGATGCCTTAACTTCTAGGCCACCATCAAGTTCAAACAGCATGCAAGCATGCATGAAATGCTCCATTATTAATGGGGACAGGCTGAGCCCTTTGGCCCCTGACCTGTAGTATTCTGAGGAAAGCTCTAGGGTGTATCTGTCTGTGTGAAACAGGCCGAAGGGACAGCTGGCTCTGTATAAGCATTACCACATAGGAACATAATGCTCCTATAACACTCAGGAGGCCGGACATCAGACAGCTTTTCTCCTTCACGTCCCCTTCCTCCATCCTTTTATGTCAAATTTAATTAGACCTGAGCTACTAGCAACTGTTAAGGATTTGCTATAGATGTGCTGATAAAAATATATGTATATATTTCTAACAATGTCACAATTGCAGAATCAGGGATGAACTAATTGCATTAGAGGGCTACTGTAACAACAACCTTCACGGGAAGAAAAGGCCGGAGCAAGAAGATGGCCTTGTTTGTTTGCGCCCGTGAGTTTTACTGGCCTTCTAATTAATCACAGGACTCCAAAATCTTATCACCTGAATTCATCTTCTAACACAACTGCTTTTAGGACAAAACAATTTGGGCTACAAAAGATGAATCACCTCAGTTACATATGATGGGATCTTCGGAGCAAAGAGAAGTTCCAACTCCTCAGTAATGCACAAGCTTTTAGAGGGGCCAGTTTGATAGGTAGGCAAGTCCTGTAGTGTTTTAATGCACTGGTGCAAGGACTGATAAAATTATAAAAACAAAAAAAACAATTTTATACATTGGATTTATTTGGGGAATATCTATTTTGACAGGTACATATGCTTTATCAAATTAGATTCAGCTGTATTGTCATTCTAGTGTACAAAACCATGGAAACAAAATGTCCTAAAAAGAGTAAATACAGTGCATCCGGAAAGTATTCACAGCGCTTCACTTTTTCCACATTTTGTTATGTTTCACCCTTATTACGAAGTTGATTAAATTCATTATTTCCCTCAAAATTATACAAACAATACCCCATAACGACAATGAGAAAAAAGTGTGTTTGACATCTTAGCAGATTTATTAAAAATAAAAAATGAAACAAGGTTAAATGAGGAGCATCGGTGCACTGCCATTTTCAGATCTCTCCAGAGATGTTCAATCGGGTTCAAGTCTGAAGCTCTGGCCGGGCCACTCAAGGACATTCACAGAGTTGTCCAGTAGCCACTCCTATGTTATCTTGGCTGTGTGCTTAGGGTCGTTGTCCTGTAGGAAGATGAACCTTTGCCCCAGTCTGAGGTCCAGAGTGCTCTCAAGAAGGTTTTTAGCAAGGATTTCTCTGTACATTGCTGCATTCATCTTTCACTCGATCCTGGCTAATCTCCCAGTTCCTGCCGCTGAAAAACATACCCACAGCATGATGGTGCGACCACTAGGCTTCACTGTAGGGATAGTATTGGCCAGGTGATTAGCGGTGCCTGGTATCCTCCAATGAAATTTTGATTCTCATGATCTGAGTCCTTCAGGTGTCTTTTGGTAAACTCCAGGCAGGCTCTTGTGTGCCTGTTGCTGAGGAGTGGCTTGTCACTCTACCATACAGGCCTGATTGGTGGAGTGCTGCAGAGATGGTTGTTCTTCTGGAATGTTCTCTGAATTTCCGCGGAGAAAGGCTGGAGCTTTGTCAAAGTGACCATCGGGTTCTTGGTCACCTCCCTGATGAAATCCCTTCTCCCCTGATCGTTGGGTGGCCAGCTCTAGGAAGAGTCCTGGTGGTTCCAAACTTCTTCCATTTACAGATGATGGAAGCCACCTTGCTCATTGGGGCTTTCAATTATGCAGATTTTTCTGTACTCTTCCCCAGAGCTGTGCCTTGATACAATCCTGTCTCGGAAGGTCTACAGAAAATTTCTTGGACTTCATAGCTTGGTTTGTGCTCTGACATGCACTGTTAACTGTGGGACCTTACATTCACCTAAATGATTATTACGAACACCATACTAATACTGTGTTTGACCCCCTTTTGCCTTCAGAACTGCCTTAATTCTACGTGGCATTGATTCAACAAGTTGCTGAAAGCATTCTTTGGAAATGTTGGCCCATATTGATAGGATAGCTACTTGCAGTTGATGGAGATTTGTGGGATGCACATCCAGGGCACGAAGCTCCCATTCCACCATATCCCAAAGATGCTCTATTGGGTTGAGATATGGTGACTGTGGGGGCCATTTTAGTACAGTGAACTCATTGTCATGTTCAAGAAACCAATTTGAAATGATTCAAGCTTTGTGACATGGTGCATTATCCTGCTGGAAGTAGCCATCAGAGGATGGGTACATGGTGGCAATAAAGGGATGGACATGGTCAGAAACAATGCTCAGGTAGGCCGTGGCTTTTAAACAATGCCCAATTGGCACTAAGGGGCCTAAAGTGTGCCAAGAAAACATCCCATACGACATTACATTACCACCACCAGCCTGCACAGTGGTAACAAGGCATGATGGATCCATGTTCTCATTCTGTTTACGCCAAATTCTGACTCTACCATCCGAATGTCTCAACAGAAATCGAGACTCATCAGACCAGGCAACATTTTTCCAGTCTTCAACTGTCCAATTTTGGTGAACTCTTGCAAATTGTAGCCTCTTTTTCCTATTTCTAGTGGAGATAAGTGGTACACGGTGTGGTCTTCTGCTGTTGTAGCCCATCCGCCTCAAGGTTGTGCGTGTTGTGGCTTCACAAATGCTTTGCTGCATACCTCGGTTGTAACGAGTGGTTATTTCAGTCAAAGTTGCTCTTCTATCAGCTTGAAGTAGTCGGCCCATTCTCCTCTGACCTCTAGCATCAACAAGGCATTTTCGCGCACAGGACTGCAGCATACTGGATGTTTTCTCAGCAAGTCACGTCACTTGACTCACTTTCACTTTGACCTCTATAGCAGCTAATTTTTAGTAGGCTTCATTCAAACATATCCATAACCTTTTTTTTGTTATTTGCCTCATTATTTGATGTACAAAAATATAAAGAATGTCAGACAGTGAATTAGTAATTGCTTTTACAGCACCCCCTTCCCCCGCCTTGTTGTACATTTTTTCATTTTGTATTTTTAATAAATTTGCTAAGATTTCAAACACACTTCTTTCACATCGTCATTATGGGGTATTGTTTGTAGAATTTTCAGGGAAATAATAAATGTGGAAAAAGTGAATCACTGTGAATACTTTGCAGATTCACTGTACGTATACTTGAAGACATAATCATGACAGAAGGGTGTCATAGTATATTTATGAGCACATAATTGTTGTCATAGCCATGTGGTGACGTGTATAGCATATGAGAGATATTAATGATCGTAGTGGCAGCCTTTACACAGTGGGATGCTGTGAGTGGTATTAATGGTGTGAACTCGTTAATACAGTAGTTACAGTAGAATGAGGTCATGTTGGCTCCTGTTAGGGCTAGACCACAGACACTTCTGTCCTGATACTGAAAATAGTCTGCCAACAACCACATACACAAATATGACCACACACATACTAATGCATGCATGCACACAAACAAAAACTGTCTCTCACACACACACACACATGCGCACACGCGCACACACAGACATACACAAAGCCAGACACTTACCTAATGGAAAAGGGTATTTAATAGATTAAATATAAAATGTCTAGAATAGAATGGATTAGTTGAATCATGTATCTATCAACACATCTCACCTCACATCATAAGTAGCACACAGCCCCTATACATAAAACAAAGATAACGTCCTCAGCGAGGTCACAATTAATAATTGACACAAAAACAACTGTGCACTCAGAACTCTATGGATGTAGGAGGCAGACAAATGGGAGTGAATCAACTATTTCTGGAGAACTGAGGTTGTATCCTGCTTTATTTGACACTTCAAATCAGAGTAGACGGTCATTGGAGAGTTATGTGTATATACAGAACTGTTGTATCTGTCTGTATATCTGTCTGTCCGTCCATGTTACGGGGCTATGTCTGGCCTTCTGTATATACTTACATTGTAAACCCGAAAGGAAAGCAGAACAATTAAGGCAACTGATGTTTAAGTTTCATGATCTCAAAAAGAAAGAAATTGTTGAAGTCACTTAAAATGTTTAATTTAATATAACTGTTGAAAGTATTTTAAGTATTCTGAACTCAATTCAATTATATTTACTTTCTGCATTTGGGTTTACAGTGTATCCAAGAGAAACTCTTTCACCCTGTTGCCTTTCAGCTTTACCTCTTCCAGCATTCATTCTAAGCTATCCTGTCTTTCATCACCATCTCTCATCTTTCCATCTCCTTGTTCTCTGCGCCACCCACCTCGTTTCTCTCTCTCAGTCCTCATGGCTCACTCCTCACTTATCTGTATTTCTCCCTATATAGCTTCTTATACATGGTAGCACAAGACTAGCCTCACACAAACCATCTGATCCTCCAAGCTTATATTATCCGTGAAGCATGTAATATAAGCTTGCGAGATCAGACGGATGCGTGAGGTTACCATAACACCTCAATGTGTTCCATTTCTGTATCTTAGTCATGACGCCATTCTAAATACGCTCCATACACGATGACCAGCCAACATATCACACACCATGGAAGTAAAGACTTCTTCAGTACCTGGCTCCTGTGTCTTATCAGTGCGTGCATGTCTTTCTGTGTCAGAACATCTTTGAGAATTGTATTTTTACATCAGAAAAAGTTCAGATTTCCATTTCACTGTTAACTTACAATGGTTAGAAAAGATAGTCCATTCCAATAGCTGTTTAAATATAATTTAATACAAGATTTTTTCCATCCTGACAGCACTCCGAACCATTCTATAGTCCTAAGTATTCATTCAGACATGTTACTTTACACTACATTATTATATTATATTATCCCTTCTATATTACAATAAAGGTAAGAGACAGACAGAATGCATACTGTGTCTTGTTTGCTATGCCTGGCACTACTCTAACAAATTAAAGTCATGAGATTACTATTGTTCTCGCTTTCTGACTAATTTGCTTAGGTGTCAGAAGTAAAAGTACTTTTTATGGATGCAGCTGAGTTCACATGTATTGGGAAGTTCCTAATTGAGAACAAAATGAACAGTAGGGAGAGTTCATAGCTAAACATTGATCTATGAAATGAATACCAAGAGTAAAACAATGATTATTTGTGGTGAATAGGTAGTAATGAACTCCCATTGCCTGGTCATTTGGATTTCATATAGGGACTTTCCAAAAAGGGTGAACCCAGCCGGCTACATTTACTTGTACTTTTGACACCTCTGCTAATTCCCCATCACAAAACCCATAACCAGTCTGACATGATCAGTAACTGGTCATACATAACCTGACAAGTTGTGAGTGTAAATCCATGATTAGCTTCTATTATGTGTACAGAATATATTCTGCACGTGATGCCATAATAAGTCAATAGTCATTTTCTTGGAGACACGTGGAAGAAAAATAAAATATTACTGAGAGCATTAACAATATATAAAGGCACTCAACAAACCCAAACCTTTGGAGAAATCTTCATGCTATTCAAATCCATGGACCGTTGCACATGATAAAACCCTGTGGCCTTAATATCCAAAGATGTAAACCAAGTCATGGCCTACTAAACTGGCTCTGGTGCCTTGAATGTGAAATAGAATTAAGCTGTATCCGTTGCCTATCTTTCAAGATTTCTGGTAGCTAATCAGGCCCAAATGAGTGAGCCATTTTGTCACACTGTGGCACTGCTTTTTCAAAGACAATATTCCTCTTAGGGTCTGTCTAAACATATTCCTCTTAGGGTCTGGGAAATGTTATGCTTTGGACCTTTCTAGACATGAACCATACGTCGTTGGAGTCGTGACTCTAAACTTACAGCTGTTATAAGAGTTATGTGCTCCTCCTACAGTATATTGAAACCATAGACAGTATAAATGAATGGACGATCAGACGCCATCCATTCCTATGGAGAGTAAGTGAAGTCAATTAGGACTTTTCGGTGATAGCCGAGCTTACTGTGCGGCCTCAAGCTGCGTGATGAAATAGATGTGACGTGAGCAATGTCTCTGAAAGTTGGAATTCTTCTCGTAGCCGTGCCAAAAGATAAATCTGAATCATTCCGTCCAAATCTCTCTATGGGCTTCTATCTTGACTGTATGCCTCCACGTCCCCTGATTGCATGTGAGCTTCTCCTGGACTATAGCGTAATTTCTCTACTGCAACAGAAAGTCGAGTGGTTATGACACATATTTTCCCAAAAGTTAGCATATTTTCACAAAAACAGCTGCTACGGGGCCATAACGTGAGATACGAGGTAATGGAGCTTTTTATACATTGTTTATTTCTAAAGAAACAGGACAATGGACAAATAAGCCCTTAAATGCTTCAGTTATAAATTTATTCAGTGACCCTAAAATGAATGTCAGTCTATGGAATGCTAACGTAGCCAGGTAGCATCAGAATCCACACAGGGCTGCTTCAACTTCTAGGTCCAATCCTACCCTCTTGATTGAAACAGGCTCTGAAGTCTCTTCTGGGAATGCCCCTTCCCCATCTGTGCATGTAGGCTCTGTACACAGGAAGATAAATGGACCAGAGTACCAGATATTGCAGGGTGAAGATGTCCAGTATTGTTAAAACTACAATTTATGGATTTTGTCTTCAGCATTACCAATGTTAATTGCCCAAGATAAAACGGTGTGAGATATATATAAAAGACTTACATACTATTCAATTTTCCAGGCCATTTCCTTCAGGTTTTACAACAGTGTTGTGTAAGATAGATTAAGGTTTACCAACAACAAGGCTAATTTAAATATACGATTCCTGGTTGAGCAGGCGATCAGTAATTTTTGTTCCATAACAGGATACCCGTTACCCAAAAATGAAGCAAATACTATTTTGGCGATCCCTGACAACGCTAAATAAACAAAATACGTGTATAAACCTCTACATTATGTATTCTAAAACAAGTTAATTGAGCTAGATCGATCCATGTGTGCCTATTAAGGCCGAGATCAGTTGTTTTAGTGCCGAATTTTTAATGGTCAGGGTTACAGCGACCTCTTGTGGGACTAACTTCACAACTTTACGACTGATTAAATTACAAGCAACACTGAACAAATAACATCAATTAGTGCTAAATTACAAACAAAAAACTTTATTATTGACAAAACAACACAGTTAAACTAAAAACACCACATATGGCAATTAAATATTATTTTAAAATCATAAATAAATACAAAAACATGACAGGAGTTAAAATAATAAGTTCACTTCAAAACATTCAAATCAACAGCTCAAACCTTCATAATCATTTGTGAGCACAACAGCCTACATCGGCAATTTAGAATACTGGTTCCAGATGCCACAAGGTTTACCGGTTGGCTCTCATCAAATTACCCTCACCAGAAAACAAGTTCACATTATTAAACATAGAAACATACATGTATTTTAGGGTGAAATCACTTATCACACGCACAAAATCTTACTGCCTCGTTCGAGACAAAATGCTACATTTAAGGTTGTCTTCCTCACATTTTAAAGTAACTGTCCAGCCAAAATCTCAGAAGTTATTATCCTCATGATGGAATTGGTGTAGTAGTTGAACGTCCTGACTTCGGTCCACACATGCTCCCTTACGACTGTCTCTGCCCTTCCTGCCCGTCCCCCTAGCTTCTGCTTCACATTGGACAGTTAATTAAAATAATTTATACCGCCCCGCCCCCAAAAAGTTAGTCTTCTCTTACATCATTCGAAAAGGTTGTTAACTCATGAACCCAAAAACACATTACAAAAAAAAAATCTAATTTAAAAAATGCTTGCCATTCCCTCCAACAATATCATATTATGCTGCTCTTCTAGAAAATGTGCTGGATATTCAGCAGTTTAGAGAAGGATGAGTTTGCCAATAAGCAGTCTGAGTATATATTCATAATGGAAAGTCAAATTGTCCCAATCACTACTTGTACATGTCATAAGTGGAAACACTGTGCAGTTGTTTTAAACAATTCACCTTAACAACTTCTCATTAGGTGTTAGGTACCAAAGACATGTTTAACCATTACAACACAGCCTCAAAATGGTTGCAGCAAAAGAGTGGAACAAGATGCGTTAGGACTCTCATCAAGTGTATTATTTTGCATAATCTTCCTAGCTGACATGTTATAAATAGCCAACGTTTCTGGCTCAATTATACTTGCTATCTTCCGCTGGGTTCTTCATTTAGTTTTTTTGCTGAGCCGTGGGCAGTGTTCCAGGTTCACACCTCAGTGACCGTGCACTGGCCATCTGGACTGCGTGAGCGCACACTGAGACCTCCGCTGGAGGACTCCCCACCAGGGGGCGGTCGGTCAGGCTGCACCTCCCTGAGCCACCGCTGTAGGAGTCTGTGTCTTGGTCTCCGTCGAGTTCCCGCCTCTCGACCAACCCCGTCCGCATCGCCACCGGCCCCATCCTCACTGCTGCCAGACTCGTACACCTGGCTAATGCTGGAAGCCACGTCCTCATCTTCCTCCACTTCCTCCCCCTCGGGTGGGCTGATGAGGAGCTGGGACAGAGAGTCTTCTAGAGAGGAGGTTGCGGTGACAGGATGGGCCCCCAGGACTGTGGGTGGTCTAACTGGAGGTGACGGGATGAGAACCCCCGAGCTGCTTATCTGAGGCTGTGTGGTCACATCCTCCCCATCAGCAAAGCTTGACCGCTCCACTGTCACGGCTGTGCTCAGACCAGATGCTACAGCAACAACTGGAGGGGTGGGGTCAGGGTCCAATCTGAGTCCGGCCACTCCTTTCTTCGGAATGTCCACCACATCGCGCTTCATGCGTCGACGGCGACCGTGCTCGTTGCGGCGGTACTGAACCATGTTTTCCAGGTCGGCTACATAAAGGAAACCAGCAATAAGCATTTCAGCGCTTTTCCTACCCTTGGCGAAAGCATCCTCCAGCTCACGGCTGGTCCTGTCGTCATACTGCCACCAGCCATTCCTCCCCTCATAGTACCAGGCATGATCTCCACCAGAGCTACCTGCTCTGGCTCCTCCTTGACCTCCTGTGGCTGCTGCCTTCAGATCCTCTGGGGACAGCAGGGTGGGGTGTTCTAGAAAGTCCTCAGGTACCTCCTGTCTGCAGAGAGCGCAGCGCTTGCTGTGCCAGGAGGCCCCTTTAACACACAGGAAGCAAAAGACATGGCGGCAGGGCAGGCGAACTGGGTGGACACAGGTCTGGAGACATATGGCACATTCTGGCACAGGGTACACCAAGGGGGTAGGGGAGGTGGATGTGTTGCCAGTGCAGGCGTCCCCTCCGTCTTCAACCTTGGAGGACACGGAATCCCCATGGTGGTCCACCTCGCCACAGCTCGCCATGCTGCAGGGGAAAACAGCTATTTAAGCGAAAGCTGAGTCACAAATACAGACAGTCCCACACTCATAATTCCATTATCAAATCAATATTAGGAATGATTACAAGTAAAATTATATTTAAATTTGAAGCACTGGATAAGTAATAATCTCTGCACCAAGAAGAAATTAATTACAAAACGTTCCCCGTTTCATTTGCAACAGTAGGCAAAAGTATGTCGATGAAGTAAGCAGCTAGCCAGAATCTTGTGTCACTATATTAAATGCCATAATTGCTGTTTATGGAAAATAAATTATTCTTACTGTCGTGTTTCAAGCCCAATTACTGGGGTGTCATCAAGATTCTCAAATAATGGATTTTCTAAATTCCTCTCTAGAGTAAAGACTGATGAAAAGAAACAAGAATTAGGTCGAAGAAACTCTACCGTTCCCCAGATAGATGAAACTAGTTCACTAGACAATAAAAAAAGGCATTAGCTAAAAGTAACCATAGACGGATCATTTCCAATCTTGCTAGTAACTACCGGTACGTAGGTAGCTAAGATTTAGTTGGTTAAAAGACATTTAGTTGGTTAGCTTACCTAGCTAAGTGGGTTAGGTACTGTAATACTATAAAGCAGGGGTCACAAACCCTGGTCCTGGAGAGCTAATGTTCTGATTGTTTTCAATCCAATTATAATCTAACTCACCTGATTCTAATAATTAGTTGATTTATCAAATGAATGAGATTACGTTATGTGCGGTTGGAGTAAAAACAGGATGGTAGCTCTCCAGGACCAGGGTTGGTGACTCCTGCTATAAAGTTAGCCATTATTAGCCATCTTGCTAAAGACGAACAAATGAATAAATTAACGAAATAACTCAAAGTAAACTGAGTGCGTAGAACATACAATAGTTAACAAGCTAACGTTAACTCACAGTCACTAGTTGATATAATCACAGTAATTCTCAAACTTCTTCCGCATAGTTTTGAATGGGCTAGTAGTTACCCTGGTTAGATATGCTGTACTTGCTAGCTGCCCTTGTTATGTATGCTGTACTAATTAGCTACCCTGGTTATATATGCTGTACTAATTAGCTACCCTGGTTATATATGCTGTACTAATTATCTACCCTAGTTAGATATGCTGTAGTACTAGTTAGCTACCCTGGTTAGATATGCTGTACTAGCTAGCTACCCTGGTTATATAGCTGTATTACATACACAACGTATATTGCACAAATTCTCTGTTTAGATGAAGTTCTCCTTTCCAACCACCCCGTAAAGGGACACATCATGCAGTAGTCGGCTAGTTAACATGAACTAGCTACGTACTGTATTATAATATGCAACATTAGCTCAAGGCCCTGTTGTTAGTGACACACCCCTTGACTGGCTTCACGGACCTATTTCATCACTCACCTGTCAGGAATAGCGTTTCCAAATCGCTCGGTGATTAAGCTACTTAGACAATTTGCTCATTACTGACCATTATTGGACAAAATAAACAAAGTAGCTAACTACCTACGAATGTCTGCTACCAAAACAAAGCACAATAATAAACGTTAACCTTCGGCTGCGTCCGTGTAGTCATAGCTATACGTCATGACGTTGGCCCGCCCATTCTAGGGTTCAGGAAATCAGAGCCCGTCTACGGAGAGCCTGTCCACTCCCTATTAAACCCCATTGTACCGAATTTAATTGCAGTTCCACCAGAGTTCCACTGGGGGGTGAGCGCATGTGAGTGCTAAATTAATGGGAGTCTATGGAGCTAAACGGCTAATTTTTTCTCTTTCGCCTGATTATCGTTGAGAAATCTCAGATTTGATTGTAGTTTTTG
>JACXGM010003671.1:9318-24961 GCA_016801145.1 Umbra pygmaea
TCTCACCTAATAAGCTAGTTAGAGTGCTGAAATGTACTTCTCTCTAGGACCACTTCCTCTCTTGTCCCCCCCCTCCCCCACTTGTCCCCCCCCCCCCCCCACTCTCTCTCTCTCTCTCTCTCTCTCTCTCTCTCTCTCTCTCTCTCTCTCTCTCTCTCTCTCTCTCTCTCTCTCTCTCTCTTTTCTTTCTCTCAAAATCTCTCTACCTCAATCAGTTCTGAGTTGCCTCTATATCTGCAGGATTCATGTAGTAAACAGGTTGACATAGTGTACATTAATTTCCTGGTGAAGCACAATTTATCCAGACAGTAATAAGCCTTGAATCAAGTTTATTAGTGGGCGTTGGTGGTGAAATAACCAAGTCTGATTAGTTTGTGAAAAGTTACTGTCCTGGATACAACCCTGCATCACAGAGTCATTTCTAGGGTCTAGGGTTTTTCTATTTTTCTGTTTGACAGCATTTTTATGGAGGCTTTGAAAGTGGGCTCTTTAATAACAATACGGCTTAATTGTCAGGAATAGGATGGCTGTGGTGCCTGAGTTCAGCAAACAGGCACTTTAAAACATGAGGTTCCTACATGAGACCCACAGTGATAGTGGGAGTTTTTTTACATTTTAGGAATTTAACAGAAAATCTTATTCAAAGCTATTTACAGGAGTAACTGTAATGGCCCCTTGCCTGACAGTTTGCTGAGGTTCTGGTTACATGGCACGTCCCTCTGGACATCCCAAGTAAAAAAAAAGTATATTTAAATTATACTCCAGTTTTATACTTCTAGTATACTTATGGTTAACCATAAGTATGTATTCAATGTATTTAAGTATATTTGAAGTATACTTTCAAAATATACATACCAAAAAAATATATTTGAAGTATATTTAGGATAAATAAAATACATTTCAAGTACATTTAAATATACTTTTTTTTAACTTGGGATTAAGGGAAATTTCTCTCACCTTCTCATCAAGGACTCCTCTCGTCTCTATGCACACACACCTGTCCATCTTATCATTTTTATCAGTTACACCAGTTTTCTCTTCATTGATTGCTATACCCCGATATATACTTTGTTGTTTGTAGGTTGTGTGTGCTTCATAGTTTACCATGTAAGTCTGCCGTGCTCACGCACATTATATCTTTAAGTTCAAATTTCCGCCAAATTAGGCAAAGAACGTTTGTTTTTTCGGGCATTAATGTTGCCCTGTTACTTTTGGGCCAGTTGGCTGTTACAATTTAGGTGTTCATTAAATTCTGCCTATTTCTACACTCATGCTTTTTTCTCCTCACTTACCCAGATCATTACAGCAATATTAACTGAACTCAAGGACTAACAGCCGGCTCAGGGATCCAACTATGTAACCTTGTGGTTACTGATGCTGTATCCATTCAGCTATCGGACGGTGATGAGGCTGTGGGGTTTGTGGAGTGAGAAGGGCAGTATTTTCTTATTCATGGGTCCAATGTAAGTGCAGGAGAAGCAGTTCTGTTCTTTTCAGAGTTTGGGTTATGATGATCTCTAGA
Source organism: Umbra pygmaea (assembly GCA_016801145.1). Lineage (NCBI taxonomy): Eukaryota > Metazoa > Chordata > Actinopteri > Esociformes > Umbridae > Umbra > Umbra pygmaea. The sequence continues at coordinate 10,841 of JACXGM010003671.1, forward strand.
ATGAGTGTTACTGGTTCAGGTAGAAATACCAGGGTTTCCGTTTGGTATGAGCAAGGCCTATGTTAAAAATCTAAAAGATTAAAAGTATATAGGGATGTAATGAGAGAAAAACTGGGACTCTACAATAGAAATATTACATTGGAGGGGGCTCAACCCAAGGATGAATCTACATACTGCGAAGCCCCTGGGCACCAGTGTCTTGGAGGCCCCCCTTCAACCCTCCCCACCTTCAATTTCACACACACGACCACCCCCCCCCCACCCCCACCAACTACTTGTTTTTGACTTATGCCTATATTAAGGCATTAGTACATAAAAAAACACCTGTAGCTAACTCATACAGGATTTACAGTGCAATCCCTGAATCATGTGAAAATTATTTTTATATATAACTATACAACTCGGGAAATTATTTTATTGAGATGTATGTGTTTGGGTAAAATTTAACTTTTTGTTTTATTCCTATAAACTACTGACAACATTTCTTCCAAATTACAAGTAGAAATATTGTCATTCAGAGTATTTTTTTGCAGAAAATGAAACTGGTAAAAAAAGTAAGATCCCAAGGTGTTGTCAGGCCTCGAGTAATGCAAATAAAATAAGTTCACAATCATATTTAAACAACACAATGCTAATGTTTTAACTTGGGAAGAGTTCAGAAATCAATATTTGGTGTGATAATAATAATAATAATAATTGTCTTTCATACATCTTAGCATGCACTCCACCAGTCTTTTTTGCATTGATTTTGGGGTGACTTTATGCCACACCTGGCACAAATATTAAAGCAGTTTTGCTTTGTTTGATGGCTTGTGACCATCCATATTTCTCTTAATCACATTCAAAGAGGTTTTTAATGGGGTTGATTTAAAAAAAATTGCAGTGTTCTTGTAATGTCTTGCAGAGCTGTATAATATTAAATACATAATATAGATCTACCGTATTACCTAACACATGCCAGTAGCTAGAGACCCTGTTATTGGTTGTAGATAAGAGGCCTTAATATGGTTTGTGAAGGTGTCTTGGTAAGAGTTGAGGTAGGGCCTGGAGGCTTGTTCAGAGGCCTATTCTACGAAGCAATTTTCGTAAGCTGGCTTCACTAAGCGTAATAACTGCAAACCCGGATAAATGATGTCATGACGGTGGTTGTGAATTTGTTAAATAAACCCAGGTTTTCCCAATCTAGCGATGAGCGTGTTCACATAAAAGGGCCGGTGTGTGCACCATATGACCACGTGACAGGGACAAGACTACCAGAGCCGCATATTTCACTCAAGAGCAAATTATTATTTTGTGAAATACGAAGAAAATAAAAATATAATCCATGTGTAAAGCAACACAGTTGCAACTTCCAAAAGCAAGAAAGAAAGCTGGCGAAAAATGCAAGACTGCGTAAATGTGTCAGTTACAAGGCTCATCTATATCACTGCCCCTTCATTGAGGCAGAACTAGATCTGACTCCAATTACAATTTTGTATTCCATTAAACCAATGTCTGGCTTAGATGAATGCTAATGGCATGTGTAATTTTTTTTTGCCATATTCTTCAGTTGCAACCCTGGCAGAGTTAAGCTGTCCCAGGAGCAAATAAAAAATGTACATGGTATCTGTTAATAAATGACTGTTAAAATATTAATGTAGCCTATAAGTACTGTGGGAGTTAATAGTCAAATGTATGTATTGTCTACACAGTGATACATTGATTAGTTTGCTTACTGTAGGTTCTCTGCATCACACAGCATACATGAAACTACCTGCAGCAAACAAACGCAACGCTATGCATACAGTCTGTGGAACTGTAAGTGCACAACTTCAGTGTGTCGCACTGGCAACATCAAGTAGCTGACAAAGATACATCAGTCCTTCCCCTGAGAAACTATATTCTTCATAAAGTTTATCATCAGAGAAAGCCAACGGGTTTTGAAAAAATCCTGCTTCGTAGAATAGGCCTCTGATATTGGTTAAGACATATCCGAGGGGCCCTGGTATGAGTTGTGGAAAAGCCGTGGTCGGAGTTGTAGAAGAGCCATGGTAAGGGTTGAGGTGTAGAAAGTGTAGCCATGAGGCACGTCATGGGCAAAATGGGCCACATTTTCAAGCACTATCGGCCCTGTTTCAGAGGCCTTGGGTGCCTTTTAGCCTGAGGCCCCATTTGCCCAGTCCATAACCCTGCCCTGGCTCAGCCACAGCTGGGGTTGTCTTAAACAGTTTGTTATGGGGGGGCATGTCATGTTCCGTGCGCTGAATTTCAATGACATGTATGAGACCAGCATGTGCCATTACTGCAGTCAGTATCAATGGCAAAAACGTGTGTGATCAAGTAAACACTGGCCAGGGTGTATTTCCAATGGAGTGTTCATATAAAGCCTTGATTTGTTTGACCAAACGGAAAAATATTGTTTGAAATAATCAAGCAAATTGGAAAATGTTGGCGACATTGATATTCGCCCTGGTATGCAACAGCACAAAGCAGGGAACGCTCATATGTTACTCTGAAAGTCACTACGCTATGCACCTGAACTGTCTTTCACTCACGCACAGAAAGCTTTGCTGGTTCATTGGTGGTTCACACGCACTAATGACAAATTGCAGTCATGGTGCAGTCAGTGTCCCTTGCAAATGGAAGCTTTGCACCTTTGAGGCACATAGCATGAGAAAGAAATAGATATTGATACATTGTTTGCTTTGTAATGTTCTCGTAGGGGGAGGTGCACATAAGCACGGGAAAGAAGTGGGTTCCCATGATTTACACTAAACTGCTTTTGGAAAGGTGTGTTCCATGTGAGGGGAGGACATGTGAAGAGGAGTAGTAGGAGTATATGAAAGAGATGTGTTCCTATAATTTACACAAGATGGATTTGATTGGCAGGTGTGGTTCACATTGGGGGAGAAGAACATTAGTTCAAGAAAACACTGGGCTCCCATCATTTACTCTAAGCTCTCTTGTGGAAAGTATGATTCATGTGTAGAACTGGCACACAAGCACAGGAACATTGTAGGAGTGTATGTATGAAGATCACTTTCATTTCCTGGATGATACTCATTCCCATTCATTTCCTATGGCACTCATTTTTTACCGTAAACAAAAAAGTGTGACCAAGTTGAATATATCACTCAAAAATCAAAGAAAGTTGTCACAATGAATTTTATGTGTTCAAATCATTGACTATATATACTACTAGATTGAACATGTGTGATGTCACCCATTGATTTGTGGAGATCTGATTTGAGTCATTGAGTTTGCCGTTACCGATGCAGCCATCTTGGATGCAGATGAGACCATTTTTTTGGTCGCCTAAAAAAAAAGTTGGCTAACAAAAAACAGTTTTAAAACAAAATGTACAAACAAACGCTGAACAAGACATTATTAGGCGACCAATGTGACAAAGCCACTACATAGCCATGCCTTAAAACACCCCCTTCTTTATCGCCAATTTTAAAATTAATGAGACCATAATTCAAAAAATTAACATCAGTCTGTATTGCAGAGGACTAAAAACTAGTGATTGAGACCATAACCTCATTATGAAAATGTTTACTGAGGTAATAAATCAAGTGAGAAGTGTCCCCTTTTGCAACCTTACCTGTCGCCCCCAGCTGGAATTCAGATAGAATGCAGGTTTAAGGCACTTCCGCATTTGCATCACTTTGCCAAACCGGATGCTCGCCCTGTGTTTCAAATGCCTTTTGTGAAGGATATCACAAGGTCTTGAGGCAATCTAAAGAAAAATACCAAATTTATGGTACAGGGAATGTCTAAATCGGTCATTTTTGTCGGGAACAGTGTTAGAGTGTAACTGTTAAGGGGCATGCATAAGCTCTGATTTGTCAATTAGCATAGTAGAGCAGGTTGCCAGATCTGTCCTAATTTTTTCTCAGATTGTAACCAAACTGTAGCTTTTCAATTTGACCTTATCCTAGGTCTTACTGGCACCTTAGAGCTAAGCTGTTGCACAATGCTTCTTTTTGAGCAGGGTTCAAGCTATATTAGGAGAGTTGAAAAAGTAAGAAAGGCGACTGAGAGCATAGAACAGTGGTGGGCGGAAGAGAAAACACAGGTCAGAGTGTTCTGTCGGCAGTACTCTGCCCACGAGACTGCTAAAATAAGAGCTTCAAGCATATCTGTTTATCACACTGAAAGCATCTGGCCAGGGTAGCAGGTTTCGATGGGTCAAGCTACTGTAATTTGGGGCTTTCATTATTGTAAAGTAGGGGTGCATTCTTGGGTCAATGGTACTGTTAGCAGCCAGTTTTGAGGGCAGCAGATTGGAAATCATTTCTAGTAATGCCATTGATGTCAGGGCTGGCTGTGGCACTTTCGCTACCAAAGGTGAGATTTTGGGATGCCCCTCACTCGAATATCTCACCTGGAATAAATGATTTCACATATGTTGTGCCTGATATCTCTGGCTGTACCCTGGCAGAGACTCAGCATAGAGAGAACATGTGTTTGATGATGTACCCCCCAGGTACAGTATTCTGAGTAGTTAGAGAACCTATAAGTCAGAGAGGTACTGTACAGTATGTATACTATGGTATATCAGCAGCATATACAGCATGCACACTATGTTATATCAACTGTAGTGCAACTAATTTACGATAACATTTAAACCCTATTTTTTCAAAGACCTAAAATAGTTTCACTGCCACCACTTCTGTTGTCTTGGTAACTTTGTTTATTACGATGATTGGTTGTATAGTGTTCTTTCCAACACAGATTTGTGTAAACAAAACTAATAAGAATGCTCTTACTACTAAGATGTGTGGTTGCTTTACGTAGCTTTCTGAAAATGTATGGACTAATTGTAAGTTGCTCTGGACAAGGTAAAATGTTAAATAATAGTTAGAAATAAAATTATTTGGGACTCCCAGCACAAGTAGTCAGAATCAGCCATGATAAAACATAACATTTCCATAACAAAAACCATAACATTTATAAACGTATAGAGTTGCAATAAAGCTACAGTATGTAGAACTACTATTACACACTAACAATGTTACTAGCTAGTTAGATAACAACATAGATGGCTAAATTATTAAATATACTGGATAGGGAGGGCAAGATTAGCTTGATGTGTAAAGACTGGCAACATATTAAGCCTTAATGGTCACGAACACAGACTACACCTGATTTGAGTTTTTAACACTTCGTTCTTTCTCATCCCCTGTGTACAGCGCAGATTGGCTGATATGTTATAGTTTGTGACTGTGATTAGCGACTGAATGACAATGAGGTTGCACTGCAGTGTTGGCTGCTGAGCAGCTGTCAGTTAACACATTGCCCATCCCCTGGTACTAACAGACAGGTGCTGTAGAGGCAATGGTGCCACTTGTGAGCAGTGTTGGGGAATTGTTTCTTTGAGAAGTAACTAGTTTCTTTACTTAGTTACTTCTCCAAAATGTAACTGTGTTACATTACTGTGTTACGCTTTATTGAAAGTAACTATGTTTTGTTACTGCATTACTCTTTATTGAACGTAACTCGTCAAACTACCTTATGTTACTTTAAAAAAATGCTTTTTACATATGCTTTTTGGTGTGTCTAAGTTTTGTAACATACAATACTCATTGGACGAAAGTGTCAATTTATTAACCTTCCCAAGTATTTAAACGAACCGCTTGCCAAACATCTGTCTTAGTTTGCTTTAGGGAGGTGGGCGTTTTTTAGAAATTAAAGTAAACAAATAAAAACACATTCAGGGACTAAATAGTACAGGTGGAAAAAAAACACTTATTTCAACCTATTAAATAATTCTAAATTACATTATATACTGTACATGATTGGACCAGTTAAATAATGTAATACTGCTAGCTCCATTGATTTCACGTGTGGATTTCTTACATTTTGACCTATTATTTCTACTACATATATTTCCCTAGTATTTCAATAGTCTTACAGTGCCAGAACATATGAGTGTAGTTCCCTATTGCAGAACATTGATTACATTGATTGTTGTTTATCAGCTTTAAAATAAGTCTACGCTCATCAGTGAAATAAGTCCTGTGAGCAAATGTAAAATGTTCCAGTTGATGGTCAAGGTACTTAGATGCTTTAAAAATGTCATATCATGGGCCAATCCGAATAATTATCATGGGCCTCCTGATCTTGTTCCCACAACCTTGTAACAGGGAGAGTGTTCCCTTCAAATGATATGTATTTATTATAGACTTGAGTGACCCTAGTGGAAGTTATTCAATTTACAAGTGGGTGGGAACCTAGTCACACGCCCCGTGGTAGACCATAAGTTTTCATAGCTGTTCGGAGTTTGAGATAAAAACAACATGCCAGGCATAGAATAAGAGTCCTTCAAATGTTATAGCGATCTAAGACCCTGTTGAGTAAATATACAATAAAATAAATTCCATTGTGGGCAGCAGAATGAATTGGAACCAGACACAAGTGAATTATTTTTCAAATAGGTGGCAGTAAATGGAGCTTACAGGAAACAGACTGATGTTTTTCAAGTTGGTGCCAAGCGATCAATGTGTTGGTTACAATAGAACCCATGTATGCTACTGAAGTGTTTAACAGCACAGAAAGGCAGATGTTGAATTGGTTGAAAATGTTAGGGAGAATATTCATTTAATGACAGGTTCCCGCCCATAGTAGACTGACATTCAGTGGGGTCCAGTCATTTAGAACTCTTGATTTTAGTGAGAGATTCTTTGAAATTATCAATGGTAATAAAGGGACCGTCTAATGGGAATTCCCAAATACATAAAACCATCATATTTAAAGTGGACAGGTAATGAAGGTGAATATGCTGCTTTAGCCATGGTGTTTAGATGCATTAGGGTAGATTTAGACCAATTAATCTTGTATCCTGAAAAAGATCCAAATTCTTCAAAGAGGCTACGAAATTAAAGGACAGAATTTGCAATGTCGGATAAATATAATAAGATCTCATCCGCATAAAGATATGCAGTGAGTTGTCTCTTTGATCACAATAGGTGAAACATTCTCATGTTCCCTAACAAGCTGTGCTAAAGGTTCAAAAGAAAGCAGGCGTTTCTTTTTTTGTTGCGCAAAGTAGAGGGTAATGCTTGTTTACCTGTTTTACACTTAAATGTATTACTTCATTAAAAGCACAAAAATAAGCCCTCAGCATTATTTCATGTGTGAATGATCCAAACTGCAGATGGTAATGTGGATGCGATGCCATTCTTGATAGGTTGCCATTCTTGATAGGTTCTAGACTCTCCTTGACAATTTGATTTAAAGGAACCACGCATCTATTACGCCGAAAGTATCATGCCTTTACATCTTAATGTTAAATGTCCGTAGAGGGAGCTTGTCCACAGCGGTTGGTAAACCTTCCAACCCTCATAGCCCTGAGTGAATTCTACACCGTGTCACAAACCAGTCTGAAGTGTGGAAGTCAATATCCACTTCTAAGAAGACATTGTTGCTACAGTTATTGTTATCTGTTGTGGTAATCGTAATTTGGGTTCTAATTTTATTGAGAGGGTGTGCAATTTGTTTTTCCAGCACTCTGAGTGGCATCTACTGTGCCGCTGAACCATGTCGAAATTCACATCAATAAACAGACACTGATGGTCTGCTTGTCTCTGTCTACTCCCTCGCAATTCATTGCAAATGGGTTTCATTGGCATGGAAAATATGTTTTACATCGACAAAGCAAGTAGAAAATAAAAATAAGATTTAACACAAGTAAAATAAACAAAAAATGCACACACATATGTTTATTTGGGATGAAGATATTTTAAAGGTTATAATGTTATAATATTAGCTACAGGAAAATAGAAATGATGAAAAGTTGTATACATTGTTGTTTGCTAAACTAGTTACTGGTTTCACATGGTGATGGGTCACAAATCTTGCTGATTTTATTGCACATTGCGATATGATACAGTCTGTGGGCTATGAGAGTTAATCTCTGCTATTTTCAGATTTAAAAGTCATTTGTGTCTCTAATGTAATAATACATTTTGTAGTAGATTAGAATGTCCAGATCTTTTTCCACATTATGTTGTGAGTAGTGTGGACATAGCTTGTCTTGCATTATACAATACAAGATTTCTTACTGAAAATTCTCAGTTGGTTAGGGGACCCTATACCTGACAAAGAGACACATTTGTTTCATAACTGATTTATGTACTTTAAAGTCAGGTCCTGATTGTCAAGTATTATATTCCTTTTAAGTGTGTCAAAAGCCCTTCTTTCTGTGTCATTCACAGCTTTGTAGAAGTTACTTGTGGTGTTGATGTGTAGGCCGACGTGTAGCTCTTTATTTGCTCTAGGCCTATGTTGATGCTAAGTGGATCATGATTTCTTGGATGCATGAAAATGTAACATCATTTCATTAGAAGGTTTAAAGTATAGGTGCGGCTGTGTTGCACTGGTTTGGTTAGGAACTGAAGCACCAGATCATCTGCAAAAAACAGACACTTGATTTTTTAGTCCATTACAGTGAAACCGGGCGCTGCAGACCTGTTTTATTGCTTTGCCAATTCATTGATATAAATGGTGAAATGAGGTGTGCTCAGGATGGATCCCAGTCTCTGCCCTCAGGGAAAAAATCTGGGTTTATTGCCAATTTCAACTGCACACTGACTATAATATTGTGTGTTTTCTTCCAACATTGACTGCGATTAATTTGTACAACAGACCCTCATGCCAAATTGAGTCAAAAGCTTTTTTGTAGTCCACAAACATGATAAGAATTATTTTGGTTTCTTTGTCAGTTAGGATTGGTAGGGTGAGGACTTAGTCTCCCTCTCTCTCTCCCTCTCCTTCACTCTCCACCTCTCTTCCCCCCCCCCCCCGCTCTCTCTCTCTCTCTCTTTTCAGACAGTGGACTAGTCAGAGAGGCGATGTAATCCATCTCCGGGGAAACGGGCCGATCCATATTAAAGATTTGATAAGATGAGAGGGGTGTGTGCGTGTGCGGTCTGAGACCCAGGGTGTTCCCATCCACCCCAGACGCTCCTCCTGTGTGGACACCAGCAATTGGTCATTTATCCACAGAGAACGTTTCCATTTTCTCTCTCATTGTGGGACTATCTTCTCCCCCATTTCCTCCATGTCTACCCTCTTCCCTTCATCAAGCCCTCTCGTGTTCCCACTGTTCCTCTCTCACCTACTTCAGCGTGTCTTTCATTCCCATTCATTTCCCTCACTCTCATCTGTCTCTCCGCCTCTCGTTCCCTCCCTCTCTCCTCCTCTCTGCACTCCCCTCATCCCTGTAATCTCGGGGCCATTGTCATCCCTCTCTTGGTGAACACTTCTCCGTCTGTTCGTTAGTGGAATCCAAGCTAGCCGCCAGTAAAAAAAGCACAAGAGGGAATTTAACGGTGGTTGAGAAGGAAGAAAATTGAGAAGGGGGCTGATTGGCTCTGTGTCATCTGATCAAGTTGACCTTTGTTTTTGATAAGACAGGAGGCCAAGAAGAGACGATGAGGCAGTCAGGGATTCAGCGTCATGAGTGAAAAGCTGACACAACAACTCTGACAGGAGACAAGCCCATTTGGCAAAAAGCCTGACACTTCCAGCAAAAGAGAGAAAGGGGGGAGAAGGAAAGTTCTTCATTCTTGGCCAGGACAGTGGGAAAGTTGAAAAACTGCCCAGTAATGGTGCACCAGGTGAGGCAGGTTTGACAGCAGCCCACATCCACATAGTTTTTCATTCTCTACAGACTGGCAACGAAGTTTGTAAGTTTGACACCAAACGTTATCAAAATCCATGGAGCGTTACAATTTGAATATAGATTACTATATTAGGACTATATCAGCCCAAAATCACATGAATTACTGTACGTTTCGAGGGAACTATTTTCTAAAACCGATTTACGTGAAAAGTGAACGTATGAGAAGGGCAATTACTTGTGGAGGGAACAAAATATGTGAAATATGAACATACTGTATAAAGTACAGTTTAAATAGTGGAAATTTTGCTAGGAAGGGGGTCAGGGATGGTGGACGGGCATATATATTGCAGAATTTCATCCCGGTGTTTGCAAGTTCAAATCCAGATGCACACACTTTGTGTGTGTTTGGTTCCACATTCCAGCAAAATGCACATTTCTGTAGACAGGCCTTAATTCTAACCTTAACATTAGTAATGTCATGCTAACCTTAACTGTTAGTAACCTCACCGTTAATGTAAAACCATACCTTAACCGTGAATGTTTGAATATAATTTTGTACACTATGAAATGTATGGGAAGTGTGGAATGTTCTCGAATGAATCTGCACAGCGAAATGTGAAGGTGCAATGTAAAAGAAGGACTAAAATAGAATAATTACTCAAACGTGCAGCTGAAATGTAAATAATGTCATGTTTTCACATTACTTTCTTGAGAACATAATTTGAAAGAATTTCTGAGATGTACAGTAAGGCTGGACTATATGCAAAGTATTCCACTGTGCATGTTTCTGTGGGTTAAGCCTTTCCTCAACCTTTATTACAAACATAAACATAAACATTACCATAAACATATTCCATAAACGTAATACCTATCCATAATCTCAATACATATGTAATTCGAAACTTAATGCCTGACCTTCATCTAAATACCTAACTTTAACCTATTTTTTACAACACATAGAAACGTTTAGAAGTTTCTACCTCACTTACATATTTTCTATTTTCTATTCTCCTTTAGACATTTATCTCCCCTGGACAAATGTGGAATACTGAGCTGTGAGATATTGTGCTCACACGCACACACATTCTCGTCACAGTTGTCGCCTCATTAGTTCTGTCATGGTCAGAGACGCTGAAGGCAACCTAATCATTAGAGAGAGAGAGAGAGAGAGAGAGAGAGAGAGAGAGAGAGAGAGAGAGAGAGAGAGAGAGAGAGAGAGAGAGAGAGAGAGAGAGAGAGAGAGAGAGAGAGAGAGAGGGAGAGAGAGGGAGAGAGAGAGAGGGAGAGGGAGAGAGGGAGAGGGGGAGAGGGAGAGGGAGAGGGAGAGAGAGGGAGAGAAGTAGAGCTAGAGAGGTAAAGTGGTGAAGTCTGTGTAATTTAGTAAATTAGCAGTGTGGCCATGGCTCTCTGTGTGACCACCACCCTCAGGCTTTCATCCTTCCTATTCTTCTATTAATGAACAAGGGAATAGAGAGAGAGAAAGCACTGGAGAACAAAGGCTTAACGGAGCGATACAGAGCAGCGACCAGAGCAGCTACCAGAGCAGCAAACAGAGCAGCTACCAGAGCTGCTGCAAGTGCAGCTACCAGTGGGAAAATAGCAGAAGGATTTATTCAAGTTTACCTCTCAGTGTCTGTAGCGTCAGATTGAACTAATAATTGGACTATTACTCAACTTTTTCTGTTCATTCTTTCTCAGCCCAGCGACTGCACAGCAATATCCCCAGTGTTAAATCAACTCTGACAGTGTTACATTAACACTCAGTGTAATTATACATCCCATTGGTGCTATATAAACACTGGGAGTGTTGATTTAACACTGGATTATTTTGCTGTGTGCATTCATTCAGCAGAAATAAGGGAACTATGTTTAATCCATGGCCAGGAGTTATCCGTAGCAACACACACACTTGCACACACACAAAAACAAACACACACACACACACATGCATACGCGGTTGGGTATAAGGTCGGCCATTGTGTGTTTGTGTGTTAGACACATCCATCCCTTTATAACATTCACAAGTTTTTCTGCCCCATGCTGAGAAGAGTAAGACGGTGTCTCTACTTTCATCCAGAGAGAAAGATAGACAGGAACAAACGGACAAGTGGGTGGATGGGGGTGGGGGTGGGGGTGTAAGCACAACATGGAGTAGAGGAAGCAGAGAGGGAGGAGACACAAGAGAACACCAAAGATTGTGAAGTACCAAGATAGGCAAAAGGGGCATATTCAATGGAAACCCTCAATCATGCTTCTAGGTGATATAATGGCAATGTTACCCAGCACAAAGCATGTCAAGAACAGGTCACTCTGTGAATGGTTTTGTCACGCTGACCTAGGCATTCCGTTATATCAAAGGCATTTCCATATAAAGTTGTTTTTGAGAGATAAAAATACTTTTTGCTGCTTTCACATGGTTGTGATTGACAGTCAGCCTTTGGAATTGGCAAAAATGAACAACAAAGAAAAAACATGTTTTAGTTAAGAAGTCTTCTTCTCATTTTCAACCAGCACTGAAATACAATAGCTACTTTATTATATAAAAGTACTTCGGTGGTTTCCTTCCACTTATACTTAAAGCACCCTAACACGTTGACCATGCAGTGGTTCTGACCAACATTTCCGTGTACAGATTGCCCAGCCTGAACAACTAAGAATTAATTCTTGCCTATTTCCTGATTCAGCTTGAGCTGTCTGTGAAAAGCTAGGATGAAGTGTATGAAATATGTGACATCATTTGCATAGTGAGGGCCAGCTCAGATTCCCTGGGCCTATCAGAAGAAAGAATTGATCTGCTATGGCTCAGTGGAACAAATCCCCACATGGGGTATGGCAAATTAAGCAGAAGAGTCTAGTGAATGCAGCAACAATGAATTCTTAGCTCTTAACATGAAAAGATATTAAATTATGAAATCACTTCTAACAAGTCTGCATACATTTGAATGGTGTCTACTGTATGTGTCACTAATAGGATGTTTAGCTGAAAAGTCTCTATCGTTTAGTCATATTAAATGCAGACACTTTTGCAGTATCATTAAGTAGTTTGAGTGTTACTATATAATAAGCATACCATAACACAGTATAATATATTTTCTCGTATTATGTTTACCTTTGAAGAGTGTTCCGGACCTTTCTAGTTGCGGCATTGTTTGTGGCCATCTCATGATTTTTATTTAGACAGAAATCGAAAAACGACCTTTTTAGTTGTGAATGCAATATTTGTTAGTTGACCTGGGTAAGAATGGTGACAGACATTATTTAAATGTAAGGAGCGTTATCTCCAGACAGCCATACTCAGGGTTCTCTTTCTCCCAGTCAAGTAGTCTACTGCCCGACGTGCTCAGCACCACGTTCTTCAATGTAGTGTGTTCGGTCTCAGGAGGCCGGCGAGTGGAACAGTGCAATAACACGGCTAACTAAGGCCTGTTGCAGCGTTATTAACATGGGTCAGGTCTGCTGCCACTTCACTCATTCACTCAGCCTCTCAAGCTCTGTAGCCTGTTTGACAACACAACACCCATCGTTTCTCTATTCATCCCTCTTTCTGACCCGCCTCCTCCCTGCCTCTTTCTCTCCCCCGTCTATCTCTCTGTTCCTTCCACCTTCTGTGAGCACCAGGGATGTTGATTCATGACAGCCCTTTTCATGTTGTGCCAGAGACAGTGAGAAAACAGAGAAAAACAGGAAGAGGGAATAAAGCAACGAACTTGGGTGTATCTCCACCCTGGGTCTCTGATAGTCTGACATGTATGGCTTTGGCTGGATCTCTGACTCCTGTATCTGTTCAGTTCCTTTCCACCTCTCTCTCTGTTTCTATCCGTCATCCCTCCTTCTCTCTCTTTCCCTCCAGCACTCATATACCTGATACCTGTCTCCCCTCCTCCATTCTCCTCTATCAATCCCCCATCACCCCCTCCCCCCCAAACGCTCCTGTCAGAGGCCTGTCAGAGGGAGATGCTAGTCTGTTCCCTCAAGGCAACCAGCAGAAAACAGTTGACACTTCCCTGCCAGAGAGTTGTGGGAAATAGTGTGTGTGTGCGTGCGTGCGTGCGTGTGTGTACACAGTAGGGCACTGGTGTGTTGACTGTAAACAAACAACCCACATGTTCTCTGTCCAGTTTTGTTGAACTCCAGTACTTCTCTTTAAACTATGTTTTAGGATATATCTGGATGCAACATAAAGGCTGTTTCTGTAGAAGGCTGTAATGACCGAGGAAGCATTACCCCAGTAGCTTTACACCATGCTTATTGACACCGGAGGGCTTGAATGAAGCCAGTCCATAGAATATTTGAAACTCACTTTACCAACTTACATTCTCTTTTCATTCTCATATTATACATGCAGAAGAATAAGTAAGGTTTAGTTTTATCAGGCACGCACACACACGTATGCATGAACACACACACATTGACACACACACATTCTTCAGCGCATCAGTAAATAAATACACTTGTGTGAAATTCCCCTGATATGGCTGGCCTCTCAGGCTGATGAGAAAAATGCCTGAGTAATT
>JACXGM010003671.1:25061-41077 GCA_016801145.1 Umbra pygmaea
GTGTGTGTGTGTGTGTGTGTGTGTGTGTGTGTGTGTGTGTGTGTGTGTGTGTGTGTGTGTGTGTGTGCGTGTGTGTGTGCAAAAGCGTGCGTATGTATGTATATAATTTAATCCAATAATCTACAGACCAATATGCAATTATACATTTTTCATACTGGAGGAAACACATTAATGCACAAATTAGGAAAATTATATATATTATATACTTATAGCAATATTTTTCTCTGTATTTCCTGTAAGTACAGCTGTGCTTAGTGGTCTGACATACACCCTAATTTTCAGAGGGCTTCCAGAATTTTCAAAGACAGACTGAAAGTCTTTTACCTCAGACTAGATCTGTCCTTGAGAATGTCCAAACATTCTTGTTATTGCAGAGGCAAGTATGCACACACACACACGCCAAATACATATATAATTGTACTAACTTACAGTCGCTCACAAAAATAAACACACAAATACACACCATCTGTCAAGCATTGCGATTCGGTTTAGGTAAATAATAGCAGAGAGACAACATCACTAGTTAAAACAGTACATCTACATATTGTTAAAGTTCACAATAGAAACTCTGCCAATCTGTGTGGAAATATAATTGCCTGTCTGAGTCTAACTGCTTGTTAAAATAGCCTGCAGCTTTAAAAAGTTGCAAATCAATCAATCTTGGTGTTTATACGGAAGGAGAGAAAAATAAATGCACTTTTTAAAAGATTTTAAGTGGAATGGGCTTCGGGTGCAACTAGACCCTGAATTATCTCACTGCCCACGCACCTTCGATAAACACAAATTGCAACCAATATATTGCTGAGACAATTTACATTAAATGTCAACTGCCTTTTTAACATTTCATTACTTTGAATTCTTCTGCGCAATGCCATTCAGATGTATGGCTGAAATACAGTACAGATATAGCCTGATCTAAATGAATCTTTTCTCATATTAAAAATATTATATCATTTGTTTAATAACAACCTAAGGCCACTTTCATATCAAGGGCAGAAAATGAATTTCTTTAATGTCTTAATATACCTTTGGAAGTTACACTTCCATCCAGAGTTCTCAACTTCATGTTAGATATGTGAAAATGTTCCCATGTTTTACACAACTTTTGTATTCAATTGATTTATCACTGATTGCGGCATAGAGAGGGGTGTTGCATTTCATCCTGTGGTAACTGCACAATTGTTTTCATGGAAAGTAAACAAAGTGTAGCTTATTTAGATAGGATCCTAATTGGCATTCTGGATAGAGTAACAATAGTCTGACTAGTAAGGTTGTTATCTATTCTAGTTTCTTTTGTAACAGCAGATCTACTGAACTGCAGCTTGGTTTCTCTTAAAGGACAGTCTATCTTGCTATCAGTCTTTAGAAAGGAGCCACGGTGTCTGTTTTATCTCTAACATGTCATCTTAGAGACGTGTCGCTGTTTGCTTTCACTAATTTGGAACCTTATTATTAAACTAAGGCCCTGGAGTGGGGAAGCTGTAGAATATGACAAAACAGGCAGTAAATATAGCTATCACATAGCTATCTGTCTTTCTACCATTGAAGCTCAATGTTGTTAGGTGTCACCTTGATGCTTGTCGTCAATGGTGTACAGTTAATCGTTATAATCAGATGTAGTCAGATATAATTAAATAACATGTGTTGGCCAGGGTGGCCTGGAGGGCTGTGCTTGAAATGCAGTATTCTGCTCCATCCTAATTTAAACCCATTCAGCTAATCAAGGGCCTGGTTGGAAGTGAGTTAAAAGAGGAAGGTGTGCTATAGAGTTCTATGTTTCTGATCACTTGATTGTCCATCTTTAGGACTTAAATGTCTTGGTATACACCTTGTTCCTTAGAGCAAGGTATTACTAAAACATGTTTATAGTGTATTTCAGCCTAGACATTACTGAAACATGTGTATAGTGTATTTCAGCCTAGACATTACTGAAACATGTGTATAGTGTATTTCAGCCTAGACATTACTGAAACATGTGTATAGTGTATTTCAGCCTAGACATTACTGAAACGTGTTTATAGTGTATTCCAGCCTATGCATTACTGAAACATGTGTATAGTGTATTTCAGCCTAGACATTACTGAAACGTGTTTATAGTGTATTCCAGCCTATGCATTACTGAGGAGCATTACCCATTCAGAAAGGGTAAAACCATTTTATAAACATACGTAGATCTGTACTCAGTGTCAGTTATTCATCTGTTCTCTTAGGAAACCTGGACACGTCCAGAATATACCCCCATTCCCACTCCGAAATGACGGTCCTAAACCTCTCACTGGTGGCAGTATTCTGATGATGGATGTTTTATGGCTGGAATGTGATCTACATACACACGGATGGATAAGGCGAATGACATTCATTCCGAAGAAGATGTCATTGGCATTCCAAACTAGCTGACGTTCCTGTTTTCAACGTGGATGGCATACTTGGATTGTAATGAGATGTTTATCATGGGGCAGATTGAAGCGCTGTCAGTTAGACCTAGGTCAAGTAGTGTATTGTAAACATAGCCACAGCACACTGGCCCTTTACCTGAGATTGATTGAATTGTGCCTCAGACATGCCCTACAACCTGCTCTCCATCTAGGAATGCTGCACTCTGGCTTGAACCACTGTCATCTCCCAAGAACCCACTATGTCAACGGAACCTGAACGAATCGTGGTTGATTTCATTTCTGGAGCGGCCGAGATGAGACCACGCGCTCCTTTCAGCTGTTATCGGTTTTGTAGACTGGTACTGTAAATACAGTCAGTGGCCATATCCAATTGTTCCCAACCTGCACAGTAAAAATGACATGCTGGGATTTGTAAAAGGCTGTCAGCTGGAGCATAAGTGTCATATACAGATAGTTGTGAACAGCAGGAAGGATGTACCACACATATGAAATATGACTACTTGTGTTACATGAAGAACGTGCACTGAAAGCGCTTAGGGCAAGTCATCAGAGTGACTGTGATTTGAAGAGCAGGCTTTCAGAAGACAGAAGTAATGGAGCTCCGAGCTACTCTGGGGAGATGGTAGACGTGTCCCATCGCTACTTTAGTCTTCATACTTTTAACATGAGATAGGTAAAGTGGTTTGGTTTCTAGATGCCTTTTAGATGCTTTGTTGTTGTGTGTGTGTGTGTGTGTTTGTGTATGTGGGTGTTGCACAGTACAGGCATACAAGTACAGTTCTGCCAACCAGACAGACATGGTAAGCCAAGTTCCTCGAGGCATTGTGAGATATTGTTAAATGTGATATATTTGGGTACATAAAAAGTGCATTTAACTTTGATTTAACATGATGTTCGATGGTAGCTCACAAGATAGATGTTTGATGGATTTAGACGGTTGCTCTAACAAACAGTGCTGCTTAAAAATATGTGAGTATATATGTTTTTTTTATTTACAAGTTCCACATGTTGGTTTAGACAAACAACATTAAAAAGGAATAAGTGAAGGTGCTAAGTTGCATTGGGAAAATCAAGTGGGTAAGTAGAATCAGGTGGGTAAATAATTGAATAACTAATAAACCAATCAAAGGAGAGATCTTTAGGAAATAGTTTGGGCGGAGCATGGAGTGCAGGAAGCGCTAGGGTGAGCATGGCAACCGTTTCCAGTGCAGTCCATAGACTAGAGGTTTTCAGACATTTTGACCAGTGGGTCCTAACTGTGGCTTACAAACAAGTCAAGTGGGCTGTACATAAATAACCAATATTAAATAATTACATAACAGACAAGCTTAAGGGCCACAAGTTCACTGCATGTGGCGCAGGTTGAGAACCACTGCATGAGACTGTTAAACTTGATTGAAAAATGACTGGCCTTTCTACAATAAGCATTTATTACTGAAATTATGGAACCCCTCTGTACACCACACACGTATTAACACATAACCACGGGTACGTACATACATACTGATGTATAAGCATTTATTACTGACATTATGGAACCCCTCTGTACACCACACACGTATTAACACATAACCACGGGTACGTACATACATACATACTGATGTATAAGCATTTATTACTGACATTATTGAAACCCTCTGTACACCACACACACGTATTAACACATAACCACGGGTACGTACATACATACATACTGATGTATAAGCATTTATTACTGACATTATTGAACCCCTCTGTACACCACACACGTATTAACACATAAACACGGGTACGTACATACATACATACTGATGTATAAGCATTTATTACTGACATTATTGAAACCCTCTGTACACCACACACACGTATTAACACATAACCACCGGTACGTACATACATACATACTGATGTATAAGCATTTATTACTGACATTATTGAAACCCTCTGTACACCACACACACGTATTAACACATAACCACGGGTACGTACATACATACATACTGATGTATAAGCATTTATTACTGATATTATTGAAACCCTCTGTACACCACACACGTATTAACACATAACCACAGGTATGTACATACATACTGATGTATAAGCATTTATTACTGACATTATTGAAACCCTCTGTACACCACACACGTATTAACACATAACCACGGGTACGTACATACATACTGATGTATAAGCATTTATTACTAAAATTATTGAAACCCTCTGTACACCACACACACGTATTAACACATAACCACGGGTATGTACATACATACATACTGATGTATAAACATTTATTACTGACATTATGGAACCCCTCTGTATACCACACATGTATTAACACATAACCACGGGTACGTACATACATACTGATGTATAATCATTTATTACTGACATTATTGAAACCCTCTGTACACCACACACACGTATTAACACATAAACACAGGTACGTACGTACATACATACATACTGAGGTATAAGCATCTATTACTGACATTATTGAAACCCTCTCTACACCACACACACGTATTAACACATAACCACGGGTATGTACATACATACATACATACTGATATATAAGCATTTATTACTGACATTATTAAAACCCTCTGTACACCACACACACGTATTAACACATAACCACGGGTACGTACATACACACTGAAGTTGCACACACTCACACGCACTTGTGCATACACAGTTTTGCACATGTGCTGTTTAGAATGTATCCTGTTGCCAAGTCATCTTGGCTCCACCTACTGTGTACAGTATGTACATAACGCTCTGCCACATCGTATCTCTGCACCTTTACTCAGAACTTACTGTACCTAAGTTATTTCACAAATGCTTTAAAAGTCAGGTTATTACAAGCTTTCCAAACAGGAGCAGGCACTCTGCTGTCCTAGCTTTAAGTGGAATCTGGATGCGTCATAGGGGTTCCAGCACAGAGAAGAGTTCTTTCTGATGGGGCTGAGTGGGAGCAGCTATCCTGTAGGTGTGGGCCACAGACCAGAACCTGAGCAGGGAAGCAGGGTTTGAGGAATGCCTAGAGAGGGAGGGGTAACCCTGTTTCTTTTTGCAGCACATCTTTCTGCTGTACCGTGGTGTCTCCCATAGGTATTGACCTCTTGACCTTCACTGGCTGGCACTGTGCCAAAAATATGTATTTCTTTCCCGAGAGCATGGCAATGTTTCCTGATGACTGGCTGTGCTCCTGTAGGTGTCTGACCCATGCTTCGGAGATTGTATTTATATACGGACTAAGGAAACTCCGGTTTAGTGTCATTTAGAAATCTTCAAATCTCCATAGGAGGTTTTGTCAGGATTGAATAAGCCGTAGTGTGCACTTACATATATACAGCGTAACTATGTTGTAACTGAAGTACTTTTGAGGTGACACAGTCCATCTGTCTAATATAGGTGTAATAATAATTATTAATTTTTATTCATTGCTTCTAACATTGTGATTGGGTTACAATGACTTTATTATTTTTATGTTTAGTGCATAGATTTCCATTATTTTCTTGTTTGACATTGTTAGCATCCTGTTCACAATGTCTCTTTTTTTATGAATACTTACTTGTTGTAATTTATTTTCTGCTACTATTGGTGGATAAAATAAAATTGTAACCAAGTCTGTCTTGCTTCCACTGGGATGGAGGACACTTCAAAAGAGATCTATTTTCAATCCACCGAACATGCTTGCAAAAAGGATTGGACGTGCCTCTTTCTATAGCCGACTGGAAACCAGTTTGGATTTAAAACTAATTTTGGTATTATTGAAGCTCTAAGTAAGAGGTTCAAAGCTTTGATATTAAAGAGTTATAGTCCTTCTGATACATATTTGTGCAATAAAAAGGCCTGTTTTATTTTATTGGGTTTTCCATTCCAGATAAATGGAAATAAATCTGGTAGGGCCATGGATAAGGCACAGTCATGTACAAAAACTCTTTTAATCCTTCGGGACATTATAAATGTTTTTAACAATGTGTTTGTCCCCTTCGATACAGATAAATGTTATCCGCATTTTTGGCAGCATGCACATTTTACGTAACTATGGTGGTGTAGAAATGAACTTCTGAATGTGGAAGGGGTTAACCACGGTCTATTAAGTAATCTAAAACTGCGTTGCATGGACCAGTTTCAGGACCTTTAACACAGCATCACTTGTTAACATTGGTTGGCTTGCTTCCAACATTGTGATGACATTTTGTATAAAGGATTAACTCAACTAGAATGATGAACGCATGAAGAGCATTGATGGACCTGCCAGTGCAGACATTTTTAACATTACAATACAGTCTTGATGCTTATCAAAGAAAACAAGCCAGCTGCTGTGTCACAACATGAAAGAGTATTAACTGAAATTATAGATTTGTCATACCAAAAAAGTGTAACGGTAAAATGTGATATTGGTTCTTTGCACTACTTCACCATTTATGTTTTCCGTAGGAGATTTGTTGATTAGCTTAAAGTTAGGTCTGTGTTGCTTTTCAGGCTTTTCCCAGCATTTAAGTAAGTCTCTTTGGTGCAAGGCGACATTTGCCAGCATTGTAGCCCCTCAACAGCACAGAACCATTAGACTTGCTTATTCTGTTATTTTTTAACGAAAGCTAGACGTCTAGGTTGATAACAGCATCTGTATCTGTGCGGCAGCCCTGTGCCTATTGTAGACTCCATGTTTACTAGTCTGTGTTCAATGCTACTGATAATGGAGAGTCTACAGTACACAGAGTCCTGTTGCAGAGACACAGTTTCATTTACAAACCTTTCTACAGATTGCTGTTTACTGCAGACACCACGGCACAGGGATTTGACACAGTCCAGGTGTCTTCTAGAACAGTGGGAGACCAGTTACCTTCCATTCACCATTCATCTTGTCTCTCTTTCACACACACATACACACACACACACACACACACACACACACACACACACACACACACACACACACACACACACACACACACACACACACACACACACACACACACACACACACACACACACACACACACACATACACACATACACACATGCACTGTGTCTTTCTATTTCCTTCTCTCTTTCTCTCTCTCTTTTTCTCATGGGTTTCCTCTTTCTGTCTCTCAATTTATTCTATTTCTCGGTCACTGAGAGTTTCAATCTGTAGTAGTGTATTATTTTTGGTCCTGTCAATCACACACAGATGTGATTGAAGCACTAAACACTTATACAGTGTACGTACACAAACTCATCTGCAGATGTACAAACACACAATACGTGTTTTGTTCTAAATTCAGCTTAGATTTAATTTGTTTTTAGATATGTCCAGCAAAATATATAGTTATATATATTATATAGTAAATGTTTTTGTTTCATTTCTCGGTTCATGTAATTTTGTAGTGTGTGTAGGAATCAGGTACAGGAGGCAATGGAAGGTTAACAGCTCTTTACTTTTCCAAAAGCAGCAGTACAAAAATAGATCCAGGAGTCCATAAGCCGAGTCCATAGTCTCTAGTCTAGATTTGTAGGTAACGTAAGCGAAACGCCTAGAAATCGAATACTATAACATAGTGCAGGCACACGCCTGGAAACACTTAGTTAGGAAAACAATAAACGCTGCTACAACCAGGCATGAACATGTACAATTCTGATGAGCAGTCTCCCCTTACAGGTAACAAATACACACAGTAAACATTAGGGCAAGGTAGCAGGGTTGCCAACTCTCACGCATCTGGCGTGACACTCACGCTTTCAGCATCAATCTCACGCTCTCACGCACACGCAAGAAATGTCACGCCAAAATCAATTTTCTCCCCTTTCAATCTGTTAATTTTCTGTTGATGACTAGACCACAGCGTATTAATGACAGGAGAGTAGTCCCACAGCTGTAACATCTGACTAAAACGTTCTCACTGCATGATTCTCTGATCGTTGATTCGCCGAAAACCTTGCACCTGTACGTCAGTTGCGTGTGAAAAGTTCAGAGAGTTAGATTCGGGAACATGGTTCGGAGTCAGAGCCCACTGCCAGGGTTGCCAACTCTCACGCATCTGGCGTGACTCTGACGCTTTCAGAACAAAAAAAATAAGCGTTTCCATTCTATTAGCTGTTTTTTTTGCATAAATCACGGTTTATACTATGTACACAAGGAGTGACATTTCTAAAATTAGGGTTAGGGTTAACAAAAGTGTTCTCCGCGCGCAAGCATGCGCACGCACTGAAATTTTACCGAGTCTCACGCCAGCCAAACTCCCAAAGTTGGCAACCCTGAGGTAGTGTATATACACATGAGGGTATTCAACACAACACAATACAGGTGGTAAAGTGGGGGGTAGTGATCTTTGAAGACCGGAGACTCCGAGCGCTGGAGCTGACGCGCACTAGCAGAGGGAGATCCAGACAGTGGAGAGGGAGTTGTTACAGTTGATTGTTGAAGACAATAGAGTAGCATTTTTAAGGAGTCTATGTTTAGTAGGTCTATCGTTTTTTGATAATTAGGATGTATATTCTTGTCAAGGGTAGGCAGTAATGCAGAAGCTCAATTCATACCCAGTTCCAGGATGTGTCTTTTGTCGTAATCAATGAACATGTTAATGGACAAGATCAGAACAAGATCAGCATGGAGTACACATGTTGGCGATAGGTATGAATAGATGAAAAGGTCTGGTTCGGCTTGGTTTAAACTGAAATTCAATCTAACTGTGACTTAGAACAAGGATAATCCTTTTGTGTGCAAGAAAGAGTTAAAACTATGTTGCCAAGTTTACACAAATATGGTGTGATTTTTAACTTACAAAGAATCAGAATACATTATATGGCAGCTCTTACAGTTTTTCCCGATTGCTAAAACACTAAAAGTGAATGCTCATAACAAAGCGTCGAAACCGCAACGTTTGCATGCATTTGGTACACTCAGGCACCAAATGAATAAACACAATGTCGGCATGGCACCGTAAACAATTCTGTAACACATGGTGCAAAACACTACACACATCGTGCATGTGTTTCACACTTTGGCCAATGATGAAACACTCTGCAGTCAGCCCGTCCATTCAATAGGAAAAACACACATGACATTAGCAACACTCCCGCACACATCGTAAAACACTTAACCTGTAACTGAACACCAATCAGTCACTATATATAATTCAGGTATGAGCACCTGTCGTGAGACAATCGTGAATATGGAGGCTGAAGGACCAAGGGGAAGGAGAAGATGAGGAAGAGACGGGAAGAGGCAGAGGAGAACGAGGAAGAGACGGGGAGGGAAGAGGGAGAGGAGATAGAGGAAGAGACTCTGGTAAAACCCAGACATCGGGACTGAAACATCATCAGCCAAAGGGCCATCAAGAATGTCGCCGGGCAGTGCAGGGGCAACATCACCATGTGTGCAGCCATAAGTGGTCAGGGGGTCCTCCATCCCCATGCCACCCTGGGTCCCTACAACACTGCACACATACTGACATTTCTGCATGCACTACATGCCACGGTCACATAGGATCAACCAGGGCAGCCCATGTCGGTTGTCATCTGGGATAATGTCAGTTTCCACCGGGCTACTCTGGTCCGGGACTAATTCGCCAACCACGACCATTTCATGGTGCTGTACCTGCCCCTTTATTTCCCAGTCCTCAACCTGATAGGGGAATTATTTTCGGCATGGCGGTGGAAGGTCTATGACTGCCTACACATGCACGACTGTTGCTCCTGCGAGCAATGGAGGAGGCAAGCAGAGACATCGAGGTGGGCTCGATCCATGGGTGGATACGCCACGCCCAGGCGATATTTTCCCGTTGCCTGGCAAGGGAGAACATCGCCTGTGATGTTGACGAGGTGACGTGGCCCGACCCCAATCGACGGAGTGATCCCTGACTTGTAATGGGAGTTGTTTTACTACCTGTACAATGTATCACTGAGGCTTGGTTTCGGGAATAAAAATGGTTTAAAAACTACAAATAACAGAATGTCTTGAGTAAAGTTGACCAGTGTGTTGTGTCTGTTTGACTGTTTATTGTTCATGTGCATGTGTGTTAACTATCAATCTGAAGAAGGCCTTTTGAAGTCAGAGTGTTATGTTTTGATTGCAGAATGGCAGTTTTGACATGGCAGTTCAATGTTAATCAAGTGTTGTGTAAAGCATTCAAGTGTTGTGTAAAGCATTCTTGTGTGTTGAGTTTTGACACACTGAGCCAAATTATGCATTTTGTGTGTTAGCATTTGGAAAAAACTGTAAATGGCAACATAAGGGTTAGAATCCTGCTTCCTGATTAGCCCAGGGTCCCCACTAAGGGCCACACAATTGGCCAGCAACTCAATCAAGACCAGAGTGTGTGTTCCCTCTGGTGAGGAAGGATTACAGGCCAGACTTCCCAGTTGAATGAGCAGCTTGATAAGAACCAGAACAGATTAGAATATTGATAGACTGGAATCAGAAAATGGGTAGAAAAACGGATTATAACATTACAAAAATAACCTTTACTGTAACTTCATCTAACAGAAGGACAGCGTGTTGTAAAAGTTATGCTGTGCTGTTCATTCAGCATGGTACCTTGACGTGGACATTTGAAAACTAAAAAGCATTCTGATTGACAGCCCAGGGGTATTTTGATTCTTTCTGATTATCTGTGTGCTGGTTTGGGCAGGTTTTAATAACCTAGGGTGAAACATACAATTGTGGTTAGAGACTACATGTTGGGTTAAATTTAGTCAGATATGTTGGGTTATTCAGGTTAATGTCGGGATTAGTTTTAGGGTTAATATTAGGTTTAAGGTTAGGGTTGCGTTTGGTCTCTAAGGGTTTTTAACTAGTTCCCACTAGGAAAAAGGCTATATCTCTAGTTAGGTGTGTGTGCCTGTGTGTGAGGTGGAAATTCTTTTTCTCAAACCTGATGACAATTGTTCACCGACAGAGAATAGATTCTGTCCAGGAACATTGTGTGGCAGGACACTGGTTTAGGAAACCAGCCATCGTTGCATGCAGGCCTGGAGAGGTAACTCTGTAGACAGGCCCCTCTTTACTTTTTCACATGTTTTTGCTTGTCACAGATTACACATAACCCTGCCAGTGTGACGCTTTGGCTTAGCAGTGACCTTACACACAGCCTTTGATGAGGGGAAGTGATATTTTTAATCACTGCGGAGACGCCTGGATTCATCAGACCTTCAGGGGCTGTTCCATGGCTGTACTGTCTGATCTGCTGCAGCATGAACCATTCTGCTTTCCTATGCAGCATCTCCATCTATGTTGAGCCAAGTGTCATGGACACACTCGGATTCGTCCGGCAAGCTGTCACAGGGGTCGGATCAAAGTTGGATGCAAGAGGATTCAGCATGCATGCAAAGTGCTTGCAGAGTGTCTTCTAGAGGACAGTGCCACCTGTTCACGACAGGGTTTGACTGCATGTGTGGAGGAGTGGCATGCAGCTACTGGTAGAGCTTGCTGTTGAAGTGCAGCTAG
This sequence comes from Umbra pygmaea, assembly GCA_016801145.1. Classification (NCBI taxonomy): domain Eukaryota; kingdom Metazoa; phylum Chordata; class Actinopteri; order Esociformes; family Umbridae; genus Umbra; species Umbra pygmaea. Next base: position 36,876 of record JACXGM010003671.1, read on the forward strand.
TAGCTGGTGGCCGCCACTTCTTGTTAATGTCCTGGAGTTAGGATGTTTTTTATAAGTGCTGTTCAGTTGCAATTCTATATTCTGTTTTTGAAATGTATCTTTGTTTCACACAAGCTCCCATCGTCTGACTCATTTTAGTTGGTTCTAGATATATATTGAAAACAGTTTCACAGAGGCTTTGATTTATTTTACCCAACAGTGCTGGTTTACTTCATTGATGCCAACGTTCACTCATATGTTTCCTACTCTACATTCAGCCTGTGAATGTATTCCTGTTGGCTAGTCATAGTGATGCCAAGCCAACTTGAAAAATCACCAACTACTGGCGGCATTTACCTGTCAGAATCCGAAGCTCGACAAACCTAATATGAAACTGTTTTTTAACACATAAAAAAGTAGTTTATGATTTTTTTTAAGTGAAAGTGTGAAGTATGTTATATCTTATTTTGAAAAATAATTATTGTAAATTCAGTTTATTATTTTTGGTTTCTAGCATTTTATTTTCAGGTTAAATACAGTATAACAATTTTCATCTTCACCAACACACACACGTCAGTAACAATAGGGAATTAATTATTTCCAAACATGTTGGCCTGATTTAAATGCAGATTCCCTCAGCAGGTGTCCTCCACCTCTGGAGATGTCTGGCCAATTTAGGCAGCAAGCAGAGCAGCAGCAACATCAACCTGCCAACGGTAGAAGCAAAAAAGCACCAGGAACAGCTATACATGTACCCTTAGGCACAGATCAGAAATCAGATTAAATCCCACTAATCCTGACCTTCACCATTATTAGGGAAACTGGCCATAGATCAGTGCCTATGGGGACAGATAAACGTAATCTGATCTATTAGTAGTAAACACCTGTGATGTTGGGACTGCCCGTGTTTCAGAGCACTATAGAGGTTTGAGTAAAGGCCTTGAGACACTGCAGAGCAGGTTGACTTTAATAGTCTGAGTCCTCTCTCATCAATCCATCAACACACACATGCACTGACACACACACACACACACACACACACCTTCACTCTGCTTTCCCCATCTTAGGATAATTACTGCCAGAGGCAGGTGAGGGTGGAGATGGATAGCCTCTGACGTCTGCTGGAAGGGAACGAGAGGAAAGAGAATGCAGCACAGAGAAAAAAGAGAGGGAGGAGATAGGAGGGCGAAGAAAGAGGAGATAAAGAGGTAACTCAGGAAGCGAGTAGCAGGAGAGAAATGAAAACGGATAGACAGTTAGACACGGGCTAGCCAGCTTGCTTTCTCTGTTTTAGGAACCATTAGTAAACACACGCACACACATACACACAAACACATACACACACATACACCTACACAGCTTATCAGCAGCTCCAGCTATTCTCACAGAGAGAGCATTTTACGAGGGGGGGGACTTTCTTACAGTTTTTCTCGATTGGTTACACACATTTTCTGAAAGCATGCCTCATACTCTCAGAACTCTACACACAAATCAAAATACACACACACAATGGGCAAAACCACTCAATTCTCCTGCAAAATGAAACTTTACATTCAAAACAATGTTATCCCTTCTCAAAATGGTATTTTGTTTTCAAATGACACACACAAACCATCATATGATTAGACGTTTATAAGAACAGGTTGAACACTGATGTGCTCAATGTAAAACACTATGATGAATTGAATAACACTTCTACTCCATTCATCATTATGCCTTTTTCATTGTTCAGTGTTACACTTACTACAGACAGTACATACATAAGTGTGCTGTAAAATATTTGAGAATATTGTTTCTATACTCAGAACACACAAATACACAATAACAAATATATTACATTTTTTCCACAAAAAAACAATGTACGCAGTGTACATCCCAACCAACACAAAGTTGCACATAAAGTAGTCTACATGCAAAACAACAGAAAAATGTACACAGTGTACATCCTAACCAGCACTACACTGTAGTATTGCAATTCTCTAATGAGAGTAGATTTCTTACCTATTTTCATTTTGGAAAGTCTGGATGATGGATGCTACAGTGTACCTGCTCAAATTTGCCCAGCCTCCCTCATTGTTAGACCATGGTCAACCAAAGTGGCTCGGATCTCATCAGAGATTACGGTCCTTGGCCTTCCTCGTCCTCTTACTCTCACTCCTCTGACTCTGCCTCTGTTTCCAATGTTGGCATCCATTGCTCCAAAACAGAAGAGCTCACCTGTTGCCCTTGTATGCTAAAGCTCTGATTGCTAATTTTAAAACTGTGTGACAGGTGTTTGACCATGTGATGGGTCAGTGTGCATATTTGAATGGCAGTGTGTTCCTTGTGAAAACAAGAAATTCTCTTCATGAAAATTGTGCCAAATGGAGAGAATTGTTTGTAGTGTTTTGAAATAAGTGTGTTTTAGAACTGCAGTTTGAGTGTAAGGCAGGAAATGTGCTTGTAGTTTAGCAGAATTTGTTCAGGGGGTTGGTGCATAAGTTACATGTTGTGGTCATTGTGTCCACAGTACCAGTATTTGTGTGTAAACAATTGAGAAAAACTGTAAAGACACACAAATCTCTCACATAGAAAGTCACCCCTCGGACGCATAAAACACACACACCTTGAACAAAAGCAAAACTCTCTCACACACATCAAGAAACCTCAAACATCTCTCACGCAACACATATTTCCATCTCACACAAAACTGCAGAAAAACATCTCCGTCTTACACAACACAACCCGAGCCCAGGACACGTAATGCGTTTCACTCAAATGCACCCATATTTTGCTGCCACAGGAACATGAACACCTGTCTCTACCACAATCACCTCTTTCAAACACACACACATAATCCGTCCTAGCCTTCTTTGCTGTTATTAACCTGGGGGGCCCCTGCTCCACCAGATGGGTGAACCCCAGTGGTGCCCCCAGACATTTTTCATAGGGGTGGCCAGATGAGGCCACTGAAAATCTTGGGGTGGCACACCAGATCCAAAAGCCATAACTGAATTTCAGGAATTATATCTTCCTGTTGTAATATATCTGCATACTGATATACTTTGGATTCTTATTTTTACAGTTACTCTTACTAATTATCTGATGTGCATAGACTAATACTGGTACCGATAACATTTTCAGTTACACAACTTTTAGGCGAGTCATTGTTCTTCTTAGGTTAGTTGTCTATTTCCCTACATTATTTTATTACTGTTTTGATTGTATTTCTTAATGTTTTTATTGTATTTCTCAATTTTTTGTATATGTTTTTATTGTTGGAATACAGGGCAAAACTGTGATAGACGTGTCTCAGTTGATCTATTAATAAAGGAAGGGAGGCAGCGATTATTTTGGGGTGGCCGTGGCCCCCCCTGGTCCCCCTTTGGCGGTGCCCCTGGTGAACCCTGATCTCACTACGGGCCTCTGAAATGAAGGTTGTTAGCAAATAGACGTTACACTATAATTAGTGCTACTGTAGGCCTGGCCAGTGTGTGTGTGTGTTTCTCTCTTTCTCATTACTCACATATCAAAGCACTCATGTCCCTCCCTCTCCCTGCATCCTGGTTGGTTTTATTATCCTTGAATAAAATAAATTGATGAGTGTAAAATCCCCAGTTTCATTTTGGAGTTCAGACCGTATGTTCTTTCAACAGTCTTTCTGCATTTCAAAGGGTGCTGCATTCACAGCACAGTGATATGGAGAATGGAGAGCAAGAATGGATAGAGAACAAAGTTAGGAAGAATGGATGAGAAGTAATATTAGGAAGGTGATAGGAGGAATGAAGTGATGAAATGAATTGATAATCATCTATTGTTAACCCGACATGGTGGATGGAGTCTGTTCTTCGTGTGAAGCTGGGGAAAATTACTGTAATCATTCCTGCTGGTCTGTTCTCTGTTTCTCCATTATTCTGACAGCAATATTACAATACAACTTCTAATGGATAATGGCTGTAGAACGACTATCAAAAGGTCTGTGAGTGCTGAGTGTTGGTGGCCGTAAGTCACAATGTTCTTAAATGCATTTAACACTCCTGTGGGGTAAGTGGTATAATTATACATACACACACATACTGTAGACATACACACAAACACACATGTATGCACACACTTTATAGCTCTGGAAAATAATAAAGAGACCACTGCAAAAAAAGGTTTATCTGGTTTTAATGCTGATGTTTGGTTCAAATTATGTTTGGTTCAAATTATGTTTGGGTCAAATTATGTTTGGGTCAAATTAT
>JACXGM010003672.1:0-30773 GCA_016801145.1 Umbra pygmaea
AGTGTGTGGTGCTCAATTACATGTAGATGCATACTGTATGCATTAGTGAGTGTGTGGTGCTCGATTACATGAAGATACATACTGTATGCATTAGTGAGTATGTGGTGCTTAATTACATGTAGATGCCTACTGTATGCATTATTGAGTAATGTGGTGCTCATGGGTTAGAATACATCACTGGTTGTAGGCTTTTACTGAAGACACTGTAGTATCCATTTTCCGCTAGAAATGTAATTGTTATAATCTTCAGAGACAAAACTTTCTTTATATGCCAGTTTCTGCTGTCAAGGAGGATGAATGTCGGCCACGATTTTGGCTCGTTCCGGGGCGTTCCTCCTGCCGTATTCTACAGTACACCGGCGTTCTGTCTGGGGCATTCCTCCTGCCGTAGTCTACAGTACACCGGCATTCTGTCCGGGGAGTTCCTCTTGCCGTATTCTACAGTACATGCGAGTTCCTCCTCCATAATTTAGCCTACTAGTTGGCAAATACTGGTACTGTGAGCCTCAAGTTGTTCAGTCCACCCATCACTAGCAATGGATTCACAGGAATAACAAAAATTGTGTCCATAGGTAAATTCTGAGCTATTTTTTCATTTAGCTATGGTATGAAAACCGGTGTTGGAGTTTACATGTAAATGTAGCTCTATTCATAGCGTTGCCAATGCCAACGTGTTGAATCATTTGCTCCTGAGAGCCCAATCGTTACAAAATTGTTTCTAATACACTGCTCAAAAAAATTAAGGGAACACGTAAACAACACTATGTAACCCAAAAAGTCAATCACACTTCTGTGAAATCACACTGTCCACTCAGGAAGCAACACTGATTGACAATCAATTTCACATGCTGTTGTGCAAATGGAACAGACAACAGGTGGAAATGATAGGCAATTAGCAAGACACCCCCAATAAAGGAGTGGTTCTGCAGGTGGTGACCACAGATCACTTCTCAGTTCCTATGCTTCATGGCTGATGTTTTGGTCACTTTTGAATGCTGGCGGTGCTTTCACTCTAGTAGTAGCATGAGGCCGGAGTCTACAACCCACACAAGTGCCTCAGGTAGTGCAGCTCATCCAGGATAACACATCAATGTGAGCTGTGGCAAGAAGGTTTGCTGTGTCTGTCAGCATAGTATCCAGAGCATGGAGGTGCTACCAGGAGACAGGCCAGTACACCAGGAAAAGTGGAGGAGGCCGTAGGAGGGCAACAACCCAGCAGCAGGACCACTACCTCCACTTTTGTGCAAGGAGGAGCAGGAGGAGCACTGCCAGAGCCCTGCAAAATGACCTCCAGCAGGCCACAAATGTACATGTGTCCACTCAAATTTCCTAGTCGGAATTTAACTGGAATTTCCGACCTCCGAGTATAAATGGAACGCGGCATACCACGGTACAGCTCCACCCCTTTTTCGCCACTTTATCGTGTGACATCTGTACCTTGCCAAGTCACTCTCTAGCGACTACTTGTGTGCAGATCGGGCATCTGTAAATTCAATCATTGAAGTATAATTGGGGAGCGTAATAATCCCGCACGTGTCCTGATTAAAACCAGTGCAAAAATAATTGGCCAGGCTCTGCGACATGTGGTTGGATGAAGCATGTGAGCACCGCTCACCATTCCGCATCTGTCCAAGGCGTTGTGGAGCTGCTGACAAGGCAGGGTTAGAGGGAATTGGGAGAGGCGAAAAATGGGAAACAGATCACAAAAAATGGGAATTTTATACTTCTTACATTTGCTGTAAGTTGAATTGTTCCAATATATATGTTCGCATGAAGATATTTGCAAAATGGAGGAATGGAATGTTTTTTTTCTTAGTAAAAAAATATACAGTATGTACTGACACAGTCTAAAATAAAAGGTGACAGTATGTACTCTTCTTATATTAATCTTTGAAACTTAAAAAATACATAAAATATAAACATTTTAGGCTCCAATATCCTAAAGAAAAACATAGCTTGTTCTCCAATATTAGATTTTATATTAAGCATTAAGTAATCAATTTAATGTAAACAATATAATCATGTGAATGAACATAACATTCTCTGCCAATGGGGTTAGAGGTAGAGGACAGTTTAAGTACTGTTCAACTACACAGTTCAGGTCTTCTCCTCCAGATTTCTTTGAGAGATATCCAGTATTAAGTCAAAAACCTTCCTGAAACAGTTAGGATTCTGTATGTTTGGGTGGATATTGATTAATCAGGCTAGAGTGAATCTTTCCTAGAGAGTGACCATACAATACAAGATATTTCTGTGCTGGAAGAAACCTCCTTTGCTTACCAGAATCCGCAAAATGTTTGCCTTGGTGGAGAAAGTAAAGATATGACCCATCCAATTACCAATTACCATCAAATTACCCATCCACATGACCCATCCAATTACTTACTAATCCTAATATCAGTAATTGTTCTGATGGCTTCCTTGTGAAAATATGCTTACAAAATCAGAGGACTGAGATTTAAAGGAGAATACAAAGACCTTGCCTTGCTCTCTTTATGTGCTGATGTTTGTTGACCATGACTCCCATCAGAAGAATGAAGAATTTTCTCACTGGTTGCCATGCAACTGCCCCTTCTGTGTGTTCATCTACCTTGGGAAATCTTTGCTGAACACTGGACAGTCTACCCCAATGTAGCGCTACAGATGTCATCGAAGCACAGAGAAAAAGAAAGTACACTATTCTCAAGTCTTGAGTTGAGAGACTGTTTTCAATGATTCAGGGCACCTATCACGTATATCATCACATCCAGAACAGCCATCCAGGTCCAAGACTTTAGCTGTTAGCATCCTGTTAATTATCTCTAGGTTAGAACACAGTGTGTTACCTTCAGCAGAAGTGTTGTCAGTTATTTTTAAGGTAGGCTATTCCTTGGTTATTCAAAGCAAATGTAACATTATTTTTGTTTTTAGTCCAGCAATGGCCATCATGAATACATTCACAAGTGTAATGTGCAGTTTCTGAATAGCAGAACATAGATGAAGACTATGCTCCACCTGTTTTTCATTTGCTGGCCATGTAACAGATTGCCTTTTTTGTAATCTCTTTAAATGTAAGAGGTTACTTCCGAACCCTGCCCAGAGTAGGGCAAGTCAGCCAGCAAATGTAATTCTTGCATATCATGTATTGTCAACATTTCAAGGACCCCAAAAGAACTGTATAAAAACAAAATAATATATATTTGCTTTGACTACACCATAAACAATAGAAATAAGAATCCACATGACATTCAGTAACCATGTTAATTTTTCCTAAACACATACGGCCATATTACAACAAATGAAACATTGGTATTATCAAAGGTATGAAAAATAGTTTCCATATTGTGAATATATTTTTTTATTGTTTGAGATTTTCATAGAAAATCATTTAACAAATTGATCAAAACACTTTGCAACAAAATTACTGTACCGTAATTATGCTTTTTAATAAACAAATTGTACTTACATTAGAAGCTTTGTCTTTGAAATAAGCTATGGCATTGTAGTTGAAAGTGTACACTCTCAACCTAAACAACACTGACTATCTCTCCCCTCCTTTCCATAAACCTCTTGTGTATTTGTGTATGTGAGAGAGCACAAGAGAGAGAGAAAAAAAAAACACGCAGCACCCAGCCTCGTCCTATAGGATGATCAAAATGTATGTGTATTATTTTGCAAATATTATATCGAAATTTTTGACTATATTTTTTTTCTGCTGCATTTTCCCACAAACTTTTTTTTCCTTCCTTTCAATATTTGCTTGCACTTCACTAGCATTGAATCAACTAAAAAATAAAAAGAATTCACTAATATTTAAATTATTCAGGCCCAATTCTTTAATCTACAAATCCATTGTGAAGATCTCTTCAAATGTTATTCCAGCGAGAATGTAAATTATACAATGATCCCTCTATGAAGAAACGAAAATCATCCCATCTTGGAACTGTCTCGATTGATACTACTTGTAAGGTTTACCTACCGCTTGATTGTAGCACCCTTATTTATTTATTTTTATCTTTGGTGTTCCTCATCTGCTATTTATTGTTAGAATTCTGTACAGTTTTGTCTATTGTTTTAAATGTACGTGGTAGAAAGAAAATGTACTCAAATTTTTTGGGGAAATTTACCAAACATAATTTACCATCTATAGCTATTACTTTTATTTTGCTGAAAAACGGGATATGCATATTTTTTATAATGCATGCATTCGTTATGCAGCCACGTTACTTTACAGCCATTTTACCGAACCATTCCGATGATTTCCGGTGTCGTTGTCGTCAACCTAGATTGTGAATCCGACGGCATCGAGCAGTGTTTACTAATAAGTTTGATTAAGGACTGCAAAGACTTCAGAAATGGTAAACTAACATTTCTAAATTATTATAGATAATTGCGGGTTGGGACATGTGCATTTCACGAGCCGTTGCCTAATAGTTAATGTAGCTAGATGTGTGTTTTGCTAAACTAGTTTTAATCTAGACAGCTAGCCACTACACTAGTGTTAGCTACAGACAGTAGGTAGGTAGCTAACAGTTCACATGTTGCTTTTGTTTTACTTTTGTCTTGTTCAGTTGTTGTTTATCTTTTTACTTGACTTTGATTACTTGAACTCTGTTATTATTGGTCAGGTCAATGGTATCCAGCTAGTTAGGTCATGTTTGTTAGGCGTTACTGTACCAGAGATTAGCTAGCTACTTTTCTTCTATTTACGTTACCAGAGATGGGTACCTAGCTACTTCTGTTGACGTACCAGAGCGCCTGATACTTCCGCACACATTTCAACATGTAGCTAGTTGAACCTGGACATTTCCAGACGGCCACTTTCTGATAGTGATTGTTCACTCTTCCGGGTTGTAATGTTTAGTGTTAATAAATATGTATTAATGGTGTCAATTGAAGGGATATAACACATTACTTGCAACACATCGGGGAGTAGACTTGGATTCAAATGATCTGGAAGGACACCGTAATGAATTTCGCTGCTATGTGCCACCTGTTTCCATCACACCATTGCGTTTGTAACCAAACCAGTTATATACCATTACCATGATATACACTGAAAAAAATGGACAGTTGCATTGTCAGGTTTACTTAAAAATATCATGGGTGATTTACACAAGTATATTGTGTTTCTCCTAAAAATATTAGATGTGAGTTACACAAATATATTGTGTTTCTCACATAATATTTTTAAGTAAGTCTGACAATGCAACTGTACATCTTTTTCAGTGTATGTCATGGTATATAACTGGTTTGGTTACCAACGCAATCGTGTGATGGAAACAGGTGGCACATAGCAGCGAAATTCATTACGATGTTTTCATTCCAGATCATTTGTATCCAAGTCTCCACTTTCAGGATAAGACGGTATGCTAAATTAATGTAGAGTAAAAATATAAACGCAAAACATGTACTGCTGGTCCATATTTCATTAGTGTAAATAAGATCTGCCAGATATGTTCCATCTATACAAAACAGTATTTCTTGCTTTTCGTGCACAGATTTGTTTTCATCATTTTCAGTGAGCATTGATCTTTTGACAAGATACTCATGACGGGTGAGACTTATCAAAATGTTGATAAAACGGCGTGATCATTATACGCTTGTATATTGTGCTAAGGACAATAAAAATACACTTTAAAAAAAAATGTGCGGTTTTGTCACTCAACACAATGTCACACATGTTTTAAGGGAGTGGTCGGCTGCATAATAAATGCAGGAATTTCCACCAGAGCTGTTTCCAAAAACGTTCTGGGAGGACCATCTGCATACGTCCACAAAAGGGCCTTACAATTACTGCAGTTAAGAAGATTCATTAAGAATGTGTGTTGGAGTGCTGCAGAACTGCACATACGAGCTGGGCTAACTCTTCCATCTTCAGTGGGCAAATGCTTATTTTCTTCAGTATAGTGCTATTCATTATACTCTGGCCTGGCTCTCACTTCAATATCATTGAATGTACACTTAAAACTCTAAAAATTTGAAAGGACTTATTTAATAATATATATTTTTAAATGTATCCTGTTACCAGTAATTTAAAAATGTACATATTTTTCATAGTATGTGTATATTTTTGCTTATTTAATTCTCTGCAGTGAATTTGCCATTATAATGTTTAAATTCATGTTAAATATCAATGAAGAGTGTGTTCAACATTTTACATTTATGGGAACATACCTATTATAATTAGAATAACAGTTGATTGAACTTTCTATAATGTGGCCAGTGCCCTAGTGTTTAGGACATCTGACTGGTATCCAAAAGGTCCCTAGTTCTAATCTGAACTTCTAACTGCCAAAATTAAAGCTCTATCTGAGAGACCACCTACGATCCGACAGAGACCCTAATTGCTCCTCCCCATGTAACATTTCCCCCATGTTGTTGCTTCAAATAAGAATTGGATTTTAATTAACTTCCCTGCAAAATAATGGTGAAATAACATGTATATAAAAATCCAAATGGGGTGTAATAAGATCAAAAACGAGCAATACATCAGGAAAAGTCAGCCCACTAAATAGGGTGTTGCACAGTCATCAATACAAACACCTGTCTTTCAATGGACCACCAGAGACCATCAGAACAAACTAGTTTAGCAACGCTGCTGGGTGTCAGTGGGATCTGGTAATTTGTGATAATAATGGCATTCTGTTTCTGTTCTTGCAGGACAGTGAAATGTCAGACTTTGAGGCTGGCCAAGGCCATGAGAGCAGCATGGAGGGGGAGAATGCACCTGTGTACTGTATTTGCCGAAAACCTGATATCAATTGCTTCATGATGTGAGTTTTCAGATGGTCATACTTTCACCACAATTAACAATAGCATTATAATAAAACACACCTTGTATTCATTTGGCTAATGATTTGTTTCTCTTTTAGTGGTTGTGACAACTGCAATGAGTGGTTTCATGGTAATTGCATCAATATCACAGAGAAGAAGGCCAAACTTATCAGGGAATGGTACTGCCTACGATGCAGAGGTGAGACTTTTTGTTTGGTTTTCTCATTCAATATTATCTATGTTGGGTACAAGTCACAAGCTAATACTAACCCTACACAATGTATATTGCTTTTAATTAGACAAAAACCCATCATTGGAGATAAAACACCGTCCAAAAAAGAGCAGAGAAAAGGAGGCAGAAAGCCAGAGAGAGCAAGAAAGAAAATATGAAAGACAGAACAGCACTCCGGATTATAAATCTGAAAGGCGTCGTGGATCTAAGGTGTGTTATTTAACATTTGTTATGTTTCATGTCTGTGCATCTCTGAAGTTATGCATCTTTGAAAGGACCCTATTGGCAAACATATTTCTCATGGTGTCTCAGGTGAAGCGCTCTGCTCGTATGTGTGGAGAATGTGAGCCCTGTTTAAGGACGGAAGACTGCGCCACTTGCGACTTCTGCAAGGACATGAAGAAATTCGGGGGGCCCAACAAAATAAGACAGAAATGTCGATTTAGGCAGTGTGACGTCCGAGCCAGGGTGAGTTACTTCTTGATGGGCTCGCAAATGGCACTGCGATCTGAGGCATGGTATTGAAGTGCAGATGTGCCATTATGCCCAAGGCTTTCATCCTGGTCAGTGACCGGGAGTCCTGTAAAAGGGCAGTGCAGATTGGCTTAGCAGTTCCCGAGGTGGTGTGTCGTTGTACTGGGTGTTGTGACGTCATCCAGGGCTGCCTTGCCGTGTTATGCTTTAGTGACTCCTTGAGGCGGGCCAGGCACCTGTATGCTCAATCGTGGATGTTCGCCAGAGAGGTGCCTCCAAGCACATTCATACTGGCAATCTTCCTGGTTGAGGCAGCAGTGTGACCAGAAGCAGAGCAACCTGGCAGGATGGGTTTCAATGTAAATGACACATTTCCTAGACTGGGTGGGAATGGAGGAAGGGTGAGGGAAGTGTTGTAATGATGCTATGCAATCACAGTTTTTCCTCTTTCTAATTAATCAAAATACACATGTGGTTTTGCAAAGTATGTGTTACAATGTCTCTTAATCTCTGTACAGAAAATGCTGCGTGTGAAAGACGAAGAGTTTAATTTTCGTGAAAGGCGAGACAATTCTTACCACCGGAGAAGAAGATATTCAGATGACTATGATAGTGAGGCAGAACTCTACGAAAAGTACAAGGCTGCGGGATATGACGACAACATGGTATTGCAATTGAATTTTCAGCCAAACTCTACTTTATAAAAAATAATGCAAAACGCATTCACAATACACACAGATTTTATTATTAACAACACTTGTGGATGTTTTTTTGTCAGGGTGCAATTATATTCTGTTTTAATAATTGTGTGGTTTGAACCCTGAATATTGATTGGTTGAAATGTGTGTTATACTTGTAGCAATAAGGCATGAGGGGAGGGGGTGTGGAATATGCCCAAAATACCATGATTAAGCTGTTCCTAGGCAAGACACATCACACTTAGCAGTATTTTACAATGTTATTGCTTTAATATAATTGTTACCAATGCAATACAGTAGTAAAACTGATGTCCACCCATGATCTACTCTCTCATAACACAGCTTTCCGGATTATAAAAACCTGTATATGGTACATTGCCAATTTCTATTATAATATCCAGGTATTTTCCGACTTTCTCTAACATGGGGTTACCGGTATGGATAAGGTTGTGGTTAAAATAAAATATGTATACATTTGTGGCAGTTGAGACTAAACAGGTAGCACAACCGCTACATTTATTTGTAAATGTACGATTTCTACTATTTAACAAAACAAATACATTGCCATTACCGATCTTTCATACCATTTGTAAGTAACAGAAATGTGGGTACGTTTGTGCGTATGACAAAGTACAAAAATCTCTGCACAGAATACTTTGTTGCTCTAGATAATTGTCTGAAATGACTTAATATATTTTAGTTTGTCACTATAAGTTGTTTTAAAATGGCCATTGTTTTGTTCTGTTCAAAATAGCAATGGCTGAGTGATGAGGATGATGGCCCTCCTTTTAGCCCTGTTGTGCGGAAGAAGGCTGTGAAGGTAAAGCATGTGAAGAGACGGGAAAAGAAATTTGACAAAAAGGTAAGGAGACTTAGGTTTTACATAATCCAGACGCACAAGTACTTTGTCACACTGAATATAAATGTGCAGGCCAAGATAAACTGTAATCCATGGTTCTGCCATTACTGCCACGCTTTCTGAAAATCAATGGACCCTCTAGATAAAAATTAATAGAAGTGACTATGAGGAAAAAAAAACATTTTTACATACATCTTTAGCTATTGGTGACTTACAGTTGTAGGAACTAGCTAACATCAAGTTGTAAAAAAATGTAATGCTTTAATGTTGTGACAAAACATTTGAAAGTTGAAATAGTTTTACATTATGATATTATTATAATGTACAGAAAGAGTCCCGAAGACACAAACAGAAGCAGAAGCACAAAGACAAAGTCAGGCACAGTGACCGGGGTGATTCCAGGGATACGGCAGGGCTGCGCCAGTGTCTCGGTCCAAGTTGTGTAGAAGCAGCGCGAGCAAACTCAAAATACTGCTCTATGGAGTGTGGCATGAAGCTGGCTGCAAAGTAGGAGCACAACACTACACCTGAGCATTCAACCACAACACTGATACCACGAAACGTTCAGGTTCAGGACATAACTGAAAAATATGTCGTTTGTCTCTGTAGCCGGATCTATGAGATTCTCCCTCAGCGTATCCAGCAATGGCAGCAGAGCCCCTGCATCGCTGAGGAGCAGGGCAAGAAGCAGCTGGAGCGCATCCGCAGGGATCAGCAGAACGCTCGCACGCGGCTCACAGAGATGGAGAAACGCTTCCACGAGCTGGAGGGCGTCATTGCCAAGGCCAAGCAGCAGGTGGTTCAGCAAGATGAAGAAGTGAGTTCTCAGGAGTGTGTTTCACATTTAATCCATATATTCTCTGGTTGAAACGTTTTGTTTTAATGTCTTTTGGTTCTCTTTTCAGTCGAATGATGGAGAAAACGAAGAAACCGATCTGCTGATTTTCTGCGTGTCCTGCAGTCACCCTATAAACCCAAAGGTGGCGCTGCGACATATGGAGAGATGTTATGCTAAGGTGAGCTTTCCGATTGTGTAATCAAGCCTATTGAAGGGTGTAAAGTTTTCTTATATTTGCTCTAACTCTATTATGTACACAGTTTCAGATTAATAACTACATTTTAAATTAGTGGGAAGTAATCAAGTTGCTTCGCGCACATACTGTACCTTGAATCCAGAGAAAACATCTCCGAAGGTTACTGACTGTCAGTGTTTATTGCAGAAGTATATACATTTTTTTTTATACACTTCTGGTTATGCATTGTCAATGTATAGTTTTAGCCTCAGCATGCATGTTCAAACTAAAGGTTTATAAATGCAATGTTCGTGCTAGAATGTGTTTGCTCATTGTGTACTCAGGGCAATCTAAATGCTATTCTTAAAACTGGAAGCAACAAGCATTTTTTTCAGAAATGTTTGCCAATTGATTAGGATGTTGAAATTGACCAGTCATCTGATTTGTGACCACTGTTGTAATTTACTGATCTTTAGGATTATACATCAAGCTTGTTGCCTGAGCTAGTCTTGCTGTCTAGGCTCCAGGCAGATGTATAGCATTAAATAGGACAATTATTTTGTACACTATGCAGTACATGTTTGGCCATTTGGACAAGAATTACAATGAGGACATAAGTTCTGCTTCCATAGTGTTTCTAAATCAGCACGCTAATTCTACAAATAACACGTCATAAATAAAAAATATTATTTATACATACACACTTTATACTGCAAGTTCTAGCTTGGAGTGAACTTAAATCTTTTAATCGCACGGTAATGGAGATTTGATTTGTTTATGTTTTGTTTGTGTGGAAATATGCACTGTTACCGAAAAGACCAAGGCAAATGTACTATTTACTGAACCTTCTGTATTTCTTTCTTCTTTGCATTGACAGTTTGAGAGCCAGACATCTTTTGGTTCCATGTACCCAACAAGGATTGAAGGGTACGAGGGTCAAGCACTCAGTGAAATATTTTTGCTTTCCTTTTGTTTTCGGTTTGTTTATCAAGGTGTTCTATGTATGTTTTTGTCTTCACAGTGCAACAAGACTCTTCTGCGATGTGTACAACCCCCAGAGCAAGACTTACTGCAAGAGGCTCCAGGTTCTATGCCCAGAGCATTCCAGGGACCCAAAAGTAAGTGATGCTTTGCAAGTTAACATCAAAGAACTTTGTCCCTACATGCTCTGCTGGTTGACGTAACATGTACATCTGGGCTTCTTTTTCCTTCGTTTTGATCCAGGTCCCTGCAGATGAGGTATGCGGCTGTCCTCTAGTTCGTAATGTATTTGAACCAACAGGAGAATACTGCAGGGTTTCCAAGCGCAAATGTAATAAGCATTACAACTGGGAGAAGCTTAGAAGAGCTGAGGTGGACCTCGAACGCGTCCGTGTGGTTAGTAGCCATGTACCACATGGGTTACTTAATTTTACATAACATTATTTCCATTTGCCTTCATAAATGGTAAATTGATACATGAACATCAAGCGGAGAACAGAGATGAGTTATCGGGACTATTATCGGTATTAATAACTGTTAACTGCTTTTCTACCGCAATTTGTTTGTGAACAGTGGTACAAGCTGGATGAGCTCTTTGAACAGGAACGCAACGTCAGGACTGCAATGACCAACAGGGCTGGCCTTCTTGCTCTCATGCTACACCAAACGATTCAGCATGACCCTTTGACAACAGATCTCCGTTGCGCTAAGGACAGATAGCCAGCCCCAGCTGCACATGTTGTTACGGAGTGGCAGTTTTGTACATTGATTTGAGATGTATAGTATATAGCCTATGATTAGAATACAGTTCCTTTAAGTTTTTTGTAGATGTGTGATTAACTTAATAAAGCAATGAAATGTGTGAATGAAATGGAATATTGCTATCCTGTGACAGCTGGTTTGATCTATTGATAACCTAAAATAAACTATACAACACAAGCTGCTAATTAGGTTTACTTACTGAAAGAGCAATACAACTTAAACTGTTTATCACAATGCCAATTTCAGCCTTAAAACAAAAAGAAAAAAAACATTTTGACAGTACTAATATTTTCACAACTTTATTAACATAATAATTCATTTCAAAGGATCATTCTAACTGAAAATCATGTCAAACATCAGGAAAGATAATAATTTGGTTCATCTATAATTCCTCACATATTTAAGCTCTAAACTACCTTAAAATAGGCACCTACATCTAGAAACACCTTCTCCTACAGCAAAATGTCCTTCATTTTTCTTACTTGCCCTTTACAGTATGTAAATCAAACCCAGAACCCTGGAATTGTAAGTGCTATTCTACCAACTAAACTAAATTGACACAATTTACCAATTGTTAAAGTTGTCAATTGGGGAGTATGGTGAAAGTTGATTAAAAAATATATTTTAACTTTGCAAATTTGCCTCAAAACAAAAGTGATGTAATTATGCATGTGTAGTTATAAGTTTGATTCTGTTTTCACATATGAAAGCTCTAACTTTTATTCCAATTCTTTATCAGCATTACCAATGAAGATGTCTTGAAAAATTCAAAAACGTTTGATGGAAAATAGATTTGTCTGTGTATCGTTTAGTGAAAGACTGTATGTACCCCAGTCTTGTTGACAAAATGACTCCTCGCTGCTTTTGCTTTACATGTTGCATCATTGCTAGTTAATTATTTTTAAATGTCTTGGTTCATCCTGTGCGTGCTTCTAGAACTCTCTCTGAATAATACTTAATAAATAAATGTATTCAAAATTGGAATGCCCCACAAACGTAAATAAACATTAAACTTTCTTTTCATCCCATTTGTAAAAGCAATAAATCTTTGTAAATGTTTTATTCCTCAATTTGTTTTGCATATGTAATTGATTGGGGCTGCAAGGTAGCCTAGCATGGTGTCCAAATATCCACATCCAATCCCCTAATCGTCAAGGTAATGGCTTTATAGTTCTGTCCGTTGGGCGCAGATGGCTCAGTAGGTAGGGAGTCAGACTTGTAGTCAGAAGGTTGCCAGTGGATTCCCGACTGAACCAACTGCCGTTGTGTCCTTGGGCAAGACACTTTACCCTAATTGCTCCCAGGTCGTTGCTGTAAATAAGAAATTG
Source organism: Umbra pygmaea (assembly GCA_016801145.1). Taxonomy (NCBI): domain Eukaryota; kingdom Metazoa; phylum Chordata; class Actinopteri; order Esociformes; family Umbridae; genus Umbra; species Umbra pygmaea. The sequence continues at coordinate 13,104 of JACXGM010003672.1, forward strand.
TTCTTAGTCAACTTACCTCGTTAAATTAAAATTAAATTAAATAACAGGCCAGTAAACAATTCAGTTATCCCATAGCTCCCCCGCAGGTCATTGCTGATTCTTAAAATATCTGGTGAAATACCCTAAAATAAATTCTTACATTACATTTGACACATTCTCTATTTAATATACATTAAAATGTTACATACAGACATGGCCAAATGTATTGGTATATTTTTTTAAAAAAATTAAACAATTATCTGCACTAAGTAGAAATTTCCAAACTTATTTGGAATCCACCATTCTTTATTTCACATTCAATAGAATAGACATTTTGCTTTTGATTTATGATGTAAAATATTCAGTTAAATGTAAAACAAATGAAAATGTCACAGACAAATATTGTTACCCTTAACATACTTTTTCTTTGGATAGCTTTTGAAATGCTGTCTGTAGAGATATTTGAGATTTCTACACTTAAATGTGACTCCTTGACTTTTAGATCCAGACATTGGCTGATGTTTGTTCAGAAGGCTGTATTACAGAAACTTCCTAGCTATTTCAATTAAAAATGTCAGTGGTCAAATACTATATATTAGACTTGGTCTCAGGAAATTTTATTACTAGAGATATCAAATGTTCACTCTTGAGTTAGGTAAAACTTTGTTTGAATTCCATGCCTCACACTCATGGAAGGATATACAGAGCAAACTTAAACTGCAGGCCAATTTAAATGTCTGTAGCATTACCTTTTTATTGTTAATGGTGAATGTTTCTTTCAAAGCCTGTTTTATTGTATGTGTTACTATTTTAATTTCAATGTTTTTCCTATTTTTATTCTGTTTTAGTTCTTTGGCTGCTGTTTTTAAATTGTTGTATTACAGGGCACATTAATAATAATAAATATAATTAAGTACTGGTGAGTTCACTAAAACCACTTTGTTCTCTCAGGTGTGATGGGTGCCTTTTTCAAAACTGTGAGTTTCAGCACTTCCCACAGATGTTCAATGGGGTTTATATTAGGAGTTCACTTCGGAATGGTCTAATATTTTCTTCTCATCCATTTTTGGGTGCTTTATGAGGTATGTTTCGGGTCATTATCCTGCTGGAGGACTGCAACTGAGATACAGCTTTCTGACACTGGGCTGCACATCTTGCTCCAAAAGGGAGTGGCAACAACAAGCAGCTGTGTGGCAGCCGTAGGAGAGAGGTGTCGATCAGTAATCAGAGCATTGACGAGTATGTGGCAGAGGCAGGAGGTAGGCACTGGCACGAGCTGAGCAGCACCAGTGACTATAATATATCTGCTTTCTGTTGTCCGTCAATTGGCAGGGGTCAGCTGCCGTAAATGTTTTTTATGGCAAACTAAACAGGTTTTTGCTCCGTCTCTGGTTCTTTATTATCATTGAAACAACCGCTCTCTTAAAGCCGTTCCAATGTGCGTTGCTCGTTTCCATTTCATGCTTATTTCGCGCATATCCCCACAATATTACACACAGCTGAGCTGCGCCTAAAATGTGAGTAAAGGTTTAGCAATGTATTAAACTAATTGATACTCTGATACACCCCACTTGAATTTGCGGGGAGTCCATTTGTGTCAGTCAGTGCACCCTGGGTAACGGAGTTTAGGGGCTTAAGGTGATTTGATAGTGATTATGGCATTCGAATTAAGAGCAAAACTTCATTACCCAGGGTGCACTAAGTAACGGTGTCCATGTAATTTATAGTCTGTGGAAATTGACAAATTAGCATGAAGCGTACCGGGAGTTTTTGAGAGGTGCTGGTATGCACCCACATCTAGTGACGGGCATTCGAGGCCTCGTTACTGTTCTTAAAGCAGCAGGATCAAGCTGTCATTACAAACTCAGAATTTACTTTGCAAAATAAAAGCTGTCACTGATATTTATGGAATCACAAATGCATTATAATTTTCAACATAAGTATTATTTGAGATAATATTAAAATGAAAATGCAGTAATCCAAATTGCATTTAAATTTCCACATAATCATGAGTGTTCTATGACAATATTAAAATTAAAATGGAATAAAGTTTTCAAAGACGTACCCCGCTTTACAGTGGACTATATTCAAATGTTAATGCAATGTAGTAATTTAAATGCAATTAAATAAATGTAGCCTAATTTTCCATTTGTGCAAGCATTATTCAAGTCTCAATTAATATTAAAATGAGCTTTCTAACTGAAAATAGAAATGAAAACGTCATTGACATCTCATTTTCAAAGACTCGAATGTAATGTGCAGTGGAACATATTCAAATGCAATAAGCTAAACAGCCTCCAGTCAATGGAATCTCCATTTTTAAGTTACCAGAGTACTGATCAGATCGACACCTCTCTGACGGCTGCCGCAGACTCGTCGATGCCACTCGGAGGAGCTCGGCCCTACTTACTGCCAAAATGACGCGAGTCTTCTGATTTAATTGTGGCAGGGTGCCAGTGGCAGCAAAGCAACTACCCTAAAAAATCGGAACCTTCTCTGTTTCACTGTAGAGAGAGTGCATTTTTTCCCTAAACACTTGGGAATTGTTGTGATTTACCAATAAACATTTTATTTTTCATCTGTTTTCCTTAGTTCGTCTGTATCCACAATTCAAACAACCCTTCTCTTAATTACTCGGTTAATTTTCCTCTTGGGGCCACCACGTCCAGGAATGTTGGCCACAGTCTGTAGCCTACAGTCTATATGGGCCTTAAAATTCTGAATAATATTGTCAAAAGTGCTCACAGGACCTGGAAGCTCTTTAGAGATGTTATTTTGCTTTTATTTTGTTTAGGCCTCCTCCGACAAATTATCTGGTCGTTCTCTTCGCCATGTTCAGTGACACCGTGACACAAAACAGGAGTGTACCTTCCTCCATTTAAACTGGCTGAATGAGTTATTCTGCGATTGAAAAAAGTGATATTAAAAGATACAAAGAATGTTCAGTGTAAATGCTGTAACAGGCTAAAATAATTAACTTGGCGTTACTGTGTAGGTGAACGGGTACCGTTGACAAATGTGTCATCGTTGTTGCCGCGAAGGAAGCTTTCTTAATAGTTTCCGTTTATGTTATATGTGATTTCCGGCTGTTAAACCGTCAATGGTAAGCTTTCGACATTTCATGGTGTTTTGACAGAAAAAATATATGTATGTCTTGTTTGGCGCATGATTCTTTCATCGCAACCAAGTTTATAAAAAAGCAGTACTAATGATACGTTAGCTGATTGGTTCTATTCCCAACAGAAATAGCCTTGCTAATGTTAACTTTGTTGTCGACCATTTAGCATGCTAACTGGATAGCTTATGGCTAACGATTGGATGCTTCCGCAGCTAGCAAAAATGCTAGTAAGTTAGCTAGATAACCGTCTATAGTCTAACGAACATTGAGGTGTTTGGAGATCTGTTTACCAATTTGGTAGATAATCATTATGTTCACGTGAGTAATGTAGGTTTCGTCGTGATGTTCGTGTGTTGTTTAATTATTTAGCTAGTACAAACAAATAACTTTCCTTTCTCAAGTACACGTAAGCAGTTAGCTAAACAAGCTAGCGAGCCAGTTCTCGTTAAACAATACGGGTCAGATTGACGATATGGGTTTGAGAGCTTTAAATAACGAACCGTAACAGCTACTGTAGGAAAATGCATTATTTGTTTTCCAACAAAAAAATAAAATACGGTGTTTTATTCTTGTCTATAACGTTACTAGTGATTTAACAAAATTCGCTAAATTTCTACTGCTGGAGCTCAGCTAACTAGCTATAGTGGCTGCTAAACTACTATATTAGCTACGCTACAGTACCTTACCGGCTAAGAACAAAAAACACATTTAGCATCAACGTTAGCTGCAAGTTAGCTACCAACGATGGCTTTTATGTCGTTTTTAGAAACATTACTGTACAAACATGTATTAGCTACCGTTAACTAAAGTCCGTATTGTTAAGTTAAAAACTGACGTTTTTATTACTTTCAAGTTGGGGGCTGGAACGTCGCTACAATCAAAACATGTCAATTTCACAGAGGCTTTAAAAGTGCGTTGAATAATGAAACATTATAACTTACTTGTGGATACGTATTATTAATCAACTATGCATCAGTAAATATGTTCAGACATTATTAAAGTATAAATTCATTTGTTTTGAGTAGAGAATATACAGTTGCATTACAAGTATTACAAATAGATATTGCAGAGATTTTAGATATATTTTCAAGGGCAAAAGGCAGATTAGTCACAATTTCTTTTTCATAATACAGGTAGGATATTAACTATATCTGCTTTTTTGTTAAAGTTGATCAAATGAAGTAGGCGTTATCTAGGGCTATGGCACCTCAAAACTGTCTGAAACTCAGCCCACCTAGTAAGTTGGAAAATGATCAGTGAAATCACTTTTTTGTAGCAAGGAAATATTTGTATTAAATTGCAACATATTATATTATACATTGTCATTTAGCAGACCCTTTTTTAGAGCAGGTTTTAGTAAGTGCATACATACATTTGTACTTTGTATATAAGTCTAGGTCAAAACGTTTTTTATTTTATTTTTTAGGCCAGTCATGGACAATTTAACAGATTCATACTCATCTCTTATCTGGTTATGCTTACCTGAGTTCGAATGTCAGCACAATTGACTAGTCAAGGCACATACATTTTTATTCTAAACAACAATTTTGTGTGTAAATATTTGGGCACTAAGACAATTGAAATCATATTGGCTCTGTATGCCACTAAAATGTGCTTTAAGTGTGAACTTTCATCTTTGTGTTTTCTAGGAATTACAACCAGTTTTAAATATACCCCTCCAATTTTAGGTGCTCAAAAGTAATTGGACAAACAAAATAATGAATTAAATTGTGAGTTTTAATAGTTGCAAATCTTTTTTGTCTATGACTGCCTGTAGTCTAGATCCTATAGACACATAAGGTGCTGGTTTTCTTTCCTAGTAATGCTCTGCCAAGCCTTTACTGCACCTGTGTTCAGTTCCTGCTTGTTATTTTGGTGTTTTTGCCTTTAGTTGTTGCTTTTGATAGCAAGTGAATACAACACAAGACACCAGTCCATGTCACTCAAAAATTACCTTAACAATACATGATATGATTCGCTATCTGTCTCTGTCTATAACAGATTGAATCATTCGACCATTACCATTGTGATTCATGTAATTCGCTTGATTTGACTGAATGGCATTACATTCCGGATGCATTGATTTGACATATATTTGTACCATGTGAATGACTATGAAATCTGAAGCCGATTTATATAATCTGTTTACTTTGTGTCATTACTAGGGTCTTGGACATCAAGGGGAATACTTAATGTTGTGGAAAGCCCTGCTGGATTGAAAGCACAATAGACCCCAACGTTGCAGAGTAGCCACATTTTATACTCAAAGCCACTAGAAGTCAGCAAGTCTTGGAAGCCAGAATCCAACTTTAGTTAGAGCTTTAGAACTCATCATTCCAAAAATAATTTCAAATTACACTTTTGTCCTTATGGCTTTATGTGTATAGAAACCCAGAGATGAATGAAGGACTGCTGGAAATCTCAGCTTCAGTGGGAGGGCCAGTGGAGGAAGATATGGAGGTACAACAAGGACTTAAACCTACAAATGATGCACTCACTGAAAAAGAGTATAGTACTGAGGTTGAGGACATTGCAACTGAGAAGACCTCTGAGGTTCTTGATGCCCTGGCTTCCTCTGACAGCCCGGAAAAAGCCCCCTCAGCTCCATTGATAAACAATGGACAGACAGAGATGATCTCTGGGGCAACTGCGGATGAGCCCCCCGTTGACTGGTTTGAACCCCTGGAGGATGATGACGACGATGATGATGACACGCAGGGCTGGAACGCAGGCGCGGCTACAGGGGAGCGGCGTGTGAATGGCAAGAAGGATGCTGAAGAGGAGAGTGTTGCAGGGAGCGAAAGGAGTGGTAGTGTGGCAGGCAGTGAGAGGAACGCAAAGAAAAACCTGTATGTTAATTGACACGTGACGCTTGCTTTGACTGTCTTTGTATCAATGTTTTATATCACAATTAAGGCTGCAACGGTGAACGTATTAATAACCATACGGTACAGGGTGCCATTTGTGGTTCACACATGAACCCGAATACATAACATTAATTATAAATAAATGTCTAACTACTGTATTTTTATTGTTTCTTAAAAAAATCTGATAAATGCACTGCTCAAAAAATAAAGGGAACACTCAATCATCTCAGTATAACACTAAGTCAATTAAACCATGCAGGTGGTGACCCCAGACAATTGCTCTCTCCTTATCCTTCCTAGTTTAATCTTAAAGTTTAGCATGTTGCTAGTGTTGTCACTTCTGATAGCATGAGGCGGTACCTGCAGTCCATTCAGGTTGACCAGTTAGTCCAGCTCCTCCAGGATGGCACATCCAAACATGTCATCTCAAGGAGGTTTGCTGTGTCTCCCAGTACAGTCTTACGAGAATGGAGGAGATTCCAGAGGCTGTTACATGAGGAGACGTGGACAGGGCTGTAGAAGGGCATCAACCCAGCAGCAGGACCGGTATCTACTCCATTGTGTGAGGAGGAGCAGGAGGAGCACTGCCAGAGCCCTACAAAATTACCTCCAGCAGGATACTGGTGTTGACGTTTTTCACCAAACTGTCAGAAAATGACTCCATGAGGTTGGCATTAGGGGCCAAACGTCCTCTAGTGGGACCTCTTGCTCACAGCCCAGCACCTTGCAGTTTGATTGGAATTTGCCCGAGAACACCAGGATTGGCAGGTCTGCCGTTGGTGTGCCGTTATGGATGAGAGCAGCTTCACACTGAGCATGTGACAGACATGAGAGTCTGGAGATGCTATGGTGAACGCTATGCTACCTTTAACATCATCCAGCATGACCAGTTTGGCAGTGGGTCAGTGTTGGTCTGGGGAGGCATCTCATTGGATGGTCACACAGACCACAAACTGATGTGTAATTTGTGTTCCCTTTTTTGAGCAGTGTATATATTTGGATATTCTGAGCTTTTGCTCTCATGGTACACAACATTGTAATCACTGTTTTCCCTTCCAATTTTACGAGAGTGACACAAGAAGGAGAGCTAGACCTACAATGGTGAGTGGTGGTGATGAATCAACATGGGAAAAGCCTTTGCTTCGTCTACAGACAAATCGACTGTATTATTGCGAAACATCAGTCTTTCCTGTTATTGTTATTTATTTTTGACATGTATAGAAAGCAATTAAGATAACATGACACGTGCGCACTTCATGTAACAACCTTCTACCTATCTAATGTTTTTGCTCGTATGGAAAGTAAAAATATAGCTATGGGGCGATGCATGTTCAAACTGTATTGTTACGAGTTTTCAAAATTTTAGGTTTGGTTGTGGGCTTCACAATGTTACTTTTTCCGTATAGTAAATTGATTGCAGATGCAGTTTTGGAAACAAACAACTTTTTCTCGTTGTATTGAAGCACCCCTTATGAGCAGAATCTGATCAGGCAAAATAAATTACAAGAACGATAGGTGTGTTTATAGCTGCGGTTATGCACCCATCTTTTGACAATTAAACCAATAACTGGTCTTTAATAACCGTTTTCAATACAAAATGTACCAAAAATATACTACACTGTGACCCTGAAACTGCAATATGTATCGTACCTCGCGTTAGCTGTACCGTTACACCCCTAAGTACATTTTTTATTTGAGATCACAAAGACATTGAGAAATTCAGTCCTACATAGATTTTGTCTAAATTCAGTGAAATCTGCCCTAAATATTTTTCCTATAAGCATATACGTAGCCAGTCAATCTATACGGTTAAGCCATTAGGTATGTTTTGTTATGTTTCATGCTTTCATTGTGATATACGTTGCTGATGTTTTGTTTTTATTCTATGCTAGGTTTTCTGTTTATAGACGAAAGAAAAAAGTAATGGTTGAAGAAGGCTGGGAAGAATGGCCTGTACTTGGAGAAGGCTGGAAGCGCAAAGCAGTTGTTCGTCGTTCAGGCTCTAGTGTTGGTCAGAGTGATGTTTATTACATGAGGTAAAAACATTTAGGAAAATACTCATGTAGTAACATAATGTTCACTGTTATATTACAACAGCTTATTTATTGTGCTTACTACTATATGCATTTTGATGTCAATACTAAATATCATACTTCCTAAACCATTCATGTCACTAATGGATCATTGTTTTTCTTTCTGTTTCTTTTTTGAAGTCCCACTAATGAGCGTGTGAGAAGTAGGGTTGAGCTGTCCAAAGTGTTGGCAGGTACTGTGGATTTGACCATGTTTGATTACAAAGCAGGGATGTTCAGGGGTGCTGGCCAACCCAAGCCCCTGCGTGGCAGAAAGAAGGTAAAATAACAGCTCCCAGTATTTACACTGGAAATTATAGTGAAAACAATGTCATTATTACTTCTAACAAAAAATATGTAAACGCATGAATCCTTTTTTCCTTTAGAACAAACGGACGGCTCATTCTCCATTAGTGGATGGTGGGTTCTCCTCAGAGTCCAGCTTGATAGAGAAAGGAGACCGGGCAGACAGTCCTGAATCCCGTCACAGACTGACTCCTGTGAATCGTAGTGCCACTAGAACCCCACATTTCCAACACAAAACTCCAACAAAACCAAACTCCACCATTACGTCGATAAATTCTGCCCCTGTTGCTCATGAAGTGGAAAGTGTACAGCACAGTACAACCAAACTGTCATGGAGCCCTTCATCATCACTTTCAGTTTCCATCAATGGAAAGTCTGGTTCAAAGCCCTGCTTTTGGTGAGTACAATACGCCAATATTATCGCCAATAAATCTTTGGTGGACAATATAGCATGCTTACTGTAATACACACTCAGGTCCAGGGATTTAATTTTTTACTTAATTAGACTAAAAGTATATATAACTACTCACCTCTCCACCTAATAGCTGATGTGTGGTGAGCATTGTGGTGCATAATTGCTGCCGTCCACCACCCAATTTTGTGCAACACATTGGTGGTGGATGAGGTGGGCTTTCCCCCTCACTGTGTAAAGCGCTTTGGTTTCCTTGAAAAGCGCTATATAAGTCAAATTAATTATTATGATTGATATTGTTTGTTGAACCTCTCGAAGCATCTATGTGACAACCACCCTGATCTTTTCAGGGACATCAAAACACTAAAGGTGTGAAAACAGAACAGTGTAGAAACAAATATCTTGACGGTATCTAGTCCCCATTGTACTTCACTACCGAGTTCTGACCAGTCATATTCCCTAGGGCGGGGGTCCCCTTTACTCAAAGCATTGCCCTGGGAATATGGCACAGAGGTCAGCGTTCATTGAAATGTTTCATTGCCATAGTAGCCAACAGGTCTGCACAGCAACGAATGCATGCATATTTCCATTGTCTGAATAATCAAGGTAAATAAGGCAAAATCAGGCCTATTGAACAAGACTCATGTTTGCACAAAATAAACAAAGATTAAATTCTTATTTAAACATCTATTTCAATTTGAATGATCAAATAATAATAATAAAACTACAGTTTTTCAGATGTGGTTTGATTATTCATTATTCAATTTAGACTAAGTGGTTAAATGAAAGCCAAATATACAGGACCTGAATTGGTCAGCTACAATAACTAAAAAGATAAGTAATTAATTAAAAAGATAAGTAATTAACCCCTGGGTAAAATCTAGGTCTTTAGGTTACAGAGAATAGGGGCAATTAGATCTATTAAATATAATAGCCTATTTAAAACATTTAACATACTGTAAAATCAGAATATACTAAATGTTGTCTATTACATATTTTACAGTTTGTTTTGATACCTATACTTGCTTTGGTGCCTCAGTATTGAAACCGAATCGATACCACAGCAAAATCACTGATCTTTTTTTAATGTTTGAGACAGTATTTATTAACATTTATAAAAAATAATCTACTTAAAGGACAGCTGACCAAATATTAGTGATTTCGCTGTAATATCGATTTGGTTTTAATACTGAGACACCAAAGCAAGTATTTGTGTCAAAGTCAAAATATTGGTATCGGGACAACCCTGTTGCCCAGTCTGTGTTTATTTCCAAGGCAACATTTGTGTATAATATAAACAAAATAGATGGGTGGGATTAAAGAGTTAGATGTTAAGGATGATTTGGTGTTTGGAACCTTCTGTAACTTTAACATTCTTTATTTCAGCATCTGTGCCGTTTGTGGTAATTCATACACAGGTTTTGAGTATGAAAGGCACATGAAGGTTCCCTGTTGCCCTAAATGCAGGGGTATGTAAACTTTATAATCTATTTAAAATTAAAGTCATTTTACAAATTCAACATGGTGTTTATTAAAAGTGAAAATACCATCAGGTCTGAAATATATGGACATTGACACAATTGTCTTCATATTGGCTCTGTACACCTCCACAATGGAAAGGAAACAATATGCGCTTTAAGTGTGATTTTCATCTTTAATGGGTTTGTCAACTATTGTATGAATCTTTTAGGAATTACCGGTACAACCATGTATAGAAAGCCGAGAAACCCACAAATTTAGCTAATGTCTCTGTTTTACACTAGCTCTGACAACAATAACATGGCACATAATAATGTGAGGTATGTGGCCATCCATGTTGCGCTTCAAATAAAAAAGGTAGACCAGGATGACGTTCCACAATTGCAATTTTTTGTTTTTTTATATATATATCTATCACACACGTTTCATATATATGGAAAGCTTAGAAACCCACAAATGTAGCAAATCTATCCGTTTTACAGTAACTATGACAGCATTAACATGGCATGTAATAATGTGAGGTTAGCTCCCCGAATCACTGCTCAAAACTGCAATTTTCTGTTCATATATACATGTCTCATATGTTTAGAAAGCTTAGAAACCCACAAATTTAGTTAATTTCTCTGTTTTACAATAGCTTTGTCACCAATAACATGGCACGTAATAAAGCCATCAGCTTGCTGGCAGCTACTTAGCAATAGAAAACACTGAGGTAATAACACATTGAGAACAAACAAAAATAGTACTACAGTCAAATCTTTCTTTTTGTCATCAAAGAGTCCCAGTAATGACAGAGCTTAGTTTTCCCAAGTAAAATCCATTTTGTTATGGGAAAATTACTATAACCTTTACCGGAACATTACCCGAATGTAATCTGCAGCGTTTTGTGTATGAAGCGTTGGTACACACTTCTGAACCAAAGACCTATGTGAAACATGTCATATCCTCTCTGTATTTGTCATATTTGTCATTCTTATGAAACAGATTTTAAGATACCAAGATCTTCCAATTTACTTTGGAATGCCAGAGATATACGACTGGACAGGTTGGATGGTCTGTGTCAAGACCCCGATGGCGCGTCATTTTTCACATATTTTGTGAAAATATACTTTTACAAATAACGCTATAGCCTATTGGCTGTTGAATCGATTATTAAAAAATATTAGACATATTTTGTCATTCCCTGGGGGACATGATTAGAAGCGTTTTCAGCCTCTAACTCCAATGTATGGCTTTGAAGTTGTATTTAAAACAGGATGTAGAAAGATAACAGAAAATAGTTATGGATTTTATTTATTTAATCTTGTGCCATGTTTACTGTGTACATTTATTCTCAATACATTTTACATATATATATATATATATATTTAAAAAAATATCAACCATACGTATCTGCTTGCTTTCATGTACAGTGTTAACAAGAGGTTAACTTTGGGTAGGTTTTAGGCGGAATTTGTCAATCAGGGGGCAATCCTTACGAGGTTAAATCAAAATATATTTATCTTTGGCCCTTAAAGCACGTCATTGCAACCCTCTAATTTGAGATGTATTTAGAATGAATACACCTGGTGGGTGCAATTAATTATAGGGTATAACAGAAGTCCAGCAGGCTCTGCAGGTGTTATGCAGCATTTGGTTGAATATTGAACCAATATTATAAATAATATAGCCCTCAACACTTGTCAGAAATCACATCAATAAATACTAGGAAACGAGTTCCATTGGAAGCCATACATGCCCATGCCATAACATTACTTTCCCCATATTATGTGGTACGCTTCGGATCATGAGCAGTTTCTTCCATCATTCTGGTACAAGTTGATCTTTGTCTGTATACAGAATGATGTACCAGAATGGTAGAGGATTTGCAAACTAATCTGGTCGTGCTCTTTATGAAGCTTATCAATTGTCTTGTGGTAAACTCTCTGTATTTACTCTGGTGAATTATACTTGAGATTGTTGACTTACTCCTACCTTTTTGGAGGGTTTTCTTGATCTGGCCAACTGTTGTGAAGGGGCTTTTCATTTCCAGGGAAAGAATATATCAGTCATCCACCACAGTTATTTTTTGGGTTCTTCTGGGCCCTTCTGAGCTCATCAGTGTTTTATTTTTATTTTGTTTTTATTCTTTTTAAATGAACCAAATTGTGGCTTTGACCACACCTGATGTTTTTGCTATTCCAGTGGGTATTTTTTTTTAGCTGGCTTGCTTCACTGGCAGTGACTGCACTTGGACTTCCTATTAGTGGTTAACGGCAACAGATTCCAAACGCAAAAATGCCACACTTGAAATCAAATGTATTTGCTTATTTGTAAATGAACTAATAAGGGAATGACAAACACCTGCGAACAGCTAATTGTCCAATTACTTTTGGCCACTTAGGGGCACAAAAAGTGCTTTAGTATCTAAATAGTTCACCCAATTTGGATACAAATACCCTCAAATGAAAATCTGCACTTTGAGCTCATATTCATTATTGAATTTCATCTCCAATATGCTGTGGTACATAGCTGAAATAATAACTTAGTCGGTGTCCAGCTATTTATGACCCTGACTTGATGTAAATATGTCTTGTGTTTATAAAATCAGTTTGAGCTTAACGTTATTTCTCTTTCATTTAGCAAATAGTCCAGTTGTAGCCAAAAGTTCAGTTTATCGAAGATTCAGAAAGGTATGTATGTGTTCCTTGACTAATGTGTGTACTTTGTTTGTGGACTGTGTTTCAAATTTGTGTTCTAGACTGCTCACATTCACTTTGTTCATTTAACATAATTATTCATCAGGAAAAGATGACTGACCCTGAATAGGAGTTGGAGGCCAGGGATAGTGGGAGCACTCAACGAAAAAGGAATAAGATCGCTCTTTAATCCATCAATTAAATCTTTCAACAGGTGACTGACATTTCGACACCTACCTGACGTATTTATCACAGTTCCTCAGTAGATTTACTCTGAGGAAAAGTGTCGAAACGTCAGTCACCTGTTTTAAGATTTAATTGTTGAATTAAAGGCAGATCAAAGCAACTTATTTCTTTTTTGTTGAGTGCTCCAACTATCCCTGGCCTCAAACTCTTGTTTCGGGGTCAGTCATCTTTTCATGTTTTTGCTGCTGACACACCTTTATCGGGAACATGGAATACACTAATTCCAGCATTTCTTGTTGTAGTGGATTCCTTGTGGTAACTGTAGGGCTTGCCTTACAACAGAGGATTGTGGGAACTGTGCCAACTGCAAAAAAGCACTGAACCCTGATTCTAGAAATCCAGCCCGATGTCGGAAACGCAAATGTTTATGTCCTATTCGCAAGGTACTGAAAGGAGTGAAGAAGAGCTGGGAGTAAGAAGTGGAATTATACTGTAATAAGTGGTGCCCTGTTTTTATTTTGTTTTTGTTCATTTCAGCATGAAGATGATGTTTCCCATCCCATGACCAATATCAAGGTAATACACTAGATCCCAATTTCCAGGACTAATCTAATTGGTTGGCTGAACAATAGTACAAATTTAAATGCATATGTGTGATATTATAAAGGTTGAGTCTATTTGGCTTACATGTCCCAGATGTGAACATGGCTATATCTTTCTTTATCTACCACATATGTGTTGGAAAAAATATTGGAATATTACTTTGAAGTAACTAAATCAATACATTAACAGCTGCAGAGGTGAAATTAGGTTGATTGTCATTAGGAAGTTGTAACTTGCCACATTGCTCTTTAGGAACTCGGGCAGATCGGGTGCTTCTGAGTTCATTCACAGAAGTATAAGTTAGTGAATGTGCTGACTAAAGGCTGTGTTGAATATGTATTTGTGGTTATCAGGAACACAAGCTTCCGGGTTGAGAGTATGCTGGCATGCGCTTGTATCTGTTTTACTCAAAATGTTAACCTTATTGTTGCTTGCTAATATACATTGTTTTGTTTTTCCACTTATTGCATCCATTTATTTTATTTTTTTGTCTATACTCCAACTGTGCAGTTAATTGAAGTGAGAACCATGTTGAATATTTTTTTCCCCCAATCTGTTACCTCTTGGGCTGGCATATTGTTTTCGCCGTGATCGTCGTGTTGGATTCCTACTGCTTAGTATTTTTTGGATACCATCCCCAGAATTAAACCAACTTGTGTGGATAAGGATTATACTTCTGCCTTTGGCATCTGTGCTGTTAGAATATACTCTTCCTTCTGCCAAGCCTGGATCAGGTTTCCATCATGTCTCGGACATTGCATTCCCCTGCAGTACTTTTCAGTTTGCAAGGTTAAAACCCTCCTCTTCCTATATGTGCATTGTGATATGGGAATTGTGCTTTGGGTTGCCTACAGTCACAGAAGATCCCTGCGAAAATGTATACACTGTTCAACACTGAACTGTAACAATCAGTTGTTTTGATGAATTTCCAACTCTCAAAGAAAGTCAGAAATGTGGACAGTGGGATTAATCAATATTTTAAAGCTTTAAATAAAGTGGATACCCTGAAGAAATTCACCTTTTTTGGTCTGCTGAACACATTCTCAACAACAAATTACCACTTGTGATGTTGTAATGGACAAAGAAATATGTATTGTTTTTAACAGAAATTTGGCAGCAGCCTGGTAACTTCATGATGCTGAATCAAGTCAAACAACCAGGCTATGTGTCCCTACAAAACCCTTCTTCTGTGGGTTTGGGGTTTGCCTTTCTCCCGGATCAGTTCTGCTGCCTTCGACACTGAGATATCATTCTTGTGGACTGCATGGAATCAGTTCTGGACGTAACTAGAACTGCCCTTGACTGGTTTAGCTTTTATCTGTCTGACTGGAAGCAGTTTGTTTTTCTGGGGGATTTTAAATACCCCTCAGTTCCTGTCAACCAAGGCGTGCCTCAAGGTTCTCTCCTTGGACCCTTGCAGTTCATTACCTACATGTTTCGCCTGGGTCAGATCATTCACTGCCATGTCTTCACTTCTACTCATGTGCAAATGAAACCCAGAAACTCTGTCCTCCCTTTTATTAAGTGTTCTTGCCTTTGGCAAGGAATACATACTATTATCCGACATATATATTATTATTAAACTTATAGCAAAAATTTGCCCCCCTACTCCTCCCAGAGTTTTAAAGTTACATACACGAGTAAGGTACCAAAATGTGCGGCTCGATCCCGATCGAGTTGCTATTGTTTTGTGGAAGGTTTCGTAAAACGATTCACGAAATATTACCGTTTTCGTGGCAAAGAAATCCCATAGGAAAGAATGGGCTGAAATTTCAGAGCGCTACTGCTCCCAGAGTTTTTATGCTACACACAAAAGCTAGTACCAAAAGGTGTGGCTTGTTCCCCTTAACATTCCTGTAATTTCGTGAAAGGTTTTGAAAAACGTTTTTTTAAATAATAGCGTTAAAAAAAGTCCCATAGAAATGAATGGACACTACTCACAGATTTTTTACACTACAGACACAAGTAAGGTACTGAAACACTTCACACCATTTCCTTGGAAATTGTACCTATTCTAATTATTGTTATTATTATTATTTTTATTTATTTTTTCAGATTTTTCTCCTCTCCCAACTTGTTTTTTCCAAATAACTTTGCCTTGTCGGCAGCTCCGCAACCCCTCCTTGACAGGTGCAGGATGGTGAAGGGTGCTCACATGGTTCATCCAACCACATGTTGCTGAGCTTGCCAATTGTTTTCACACTGGTCATTCAACCCAGAAGCCTTTATTCAGTTCATGTACAGGATGGTTACACTCACCAACTATACTTCTGTGATTTAGGTTACATGCTCCTGATCTGCAAACAGTGTCATTTGAGAGTGATGTGGCATAGTTAGATAATCCAATTTATCTATCCCAAATATCAGGCAGCGCTATGCCAATTTACACTGCCTTGTGCTTGAGTCCTGGGCAAAGTCAGAGAAGCTTAAGTCAGGCTCACACCACTGATTACCCACAACTGTCTCAAATACATAAACTGGATGACTTCAAATCCACTCAATCATGTTGTTAGCACTCAAGGCTTCTTAAGAGAGTGGGGGGGATCTTGTGATATCCATAAATGGCTGCTTCATCTGCCCATCGTCTGAGGTCAGGAATCTGAATGTCGTCTTAGACCCCACGCTTTAATTTAAGCCCCAAATTAAAAGTTCCAACTTGGTAACATTTACAGATTCACCCAATCCCTCGCTTACCCAGTAGTGAATAGTCTTAACTCTTTTGTAAAATCACAGCTGAACTACTCCAGTAGAGTCCTATCAGTGGGTGTCAGGCAAAACCCTAAATAGGCTTCAGTACATCCAGAATGTTGCTGCCAGGGTTCTCACTCACCAAACCCTGGGAACACATCACCCCCACACTGCACCATCTTCACTGGCTTCCTGTCAAATCCTGCATCATCTACAAGATCCTGCTCCCCACCTATAAGGCCCTAGATGGCCTTGCCCCCTCTTACCACTCTGACCTCGTCCTTATACAAACCCTGCTATAGTGTTCGCTTCTCTGATTCTGGATTTCTTAACATCCCAAAAACTAGACTTTACTCTGGAGTTATTACCCCTCCGTCACCACCTTAAATAACAGACTCAAAACCGACTTGTTCAGCTTGGCCTTCTCATCCGTCAGCTCTTGCTATTTAATGTTTTTCTTATTCATTGTCATTACTGTTTGGTTTCAATTGCTGTTCAGTATCCTATGGTTTCTTGATAGGTGCTTTTAAATCCAAATTATGATAATAATAAAAATAAAAATAATAATAATAATAATAATAATAATAATAATAATAATAATAATAATTTTATTATTGTTATGATAATTGTTATTGTTAATAATAAGAATAATAAGAATAATAATAATAATAAGAAGAAGAAGAATAATAACAAGCAGTGTGATTTAGAATCAGACAGCTCGGCGCCATGTGCTTGGAGAAAGCATGTGAGCGCCCTTGACAATCCTGCACCTGTTGATGAGTTGCAGACTAAGAAGGGTTAGGGGGACTTGGACATGAACAATTGGGATGGGAGAGAAAACGGGTACACATAAAAAGTGATGGACAAACATGGACAAATTGCAAAAAGGAACAGGGATGTTAGGTCCAAGCAGAGGGATTGTAGGTCCAAGCTGAACAACAGGGAGAGACAGAGATGGAGAGCAACAGGATAGTTGCTCAATGTTCAAAAAGTACAGCCTAAACAATTACCACAGAAAGGAATCTGCACCTCCATGAGCCATTTATTACATGGACTGCTTCACAGATTTACACCAGGGCTGCCTTTTGAAAACTGGTTATCCAAGTCCAACACACTTATTCTCAACTTGGTGTAAGCACCACAAAGCCTGGACCCCTGACCAGTGGAAAAACTTTATGTTGTGATTGCCATATTTCCACTATTCTGATGTGTTTACATTTGGAGAAAGCCAAAGGATTCCTTTAACCCACATTATCTGCTGCCATCTATTAAACATGGTGAG
>JACXGM010003672.1:30873-40984 GCA_016801145.1 Umbra pygmaea
CTTAATGGTTATCGGCAGCCATCTATTAAACATGGTGAGGTAATAGATTTAATGGTTATCGGCAGCCATCTATTAAACATGGTGAGGTAATTGACTTAATGGTTATCGGCAGCCATCTATTAAACATGGTGAGGTAATAGATTTAATGGTTATCTGCAGCCATCTATTAAACATGGTGAGGTAATAGACTTTTAATGGTTATCGGCAGCCATCTATTAAACATGGTGAGGTAAGACTTTTAATGGTTATCTGCTGCCATCTATTAAACATGGTGAGGTAATAGATTTAATGGTTATCGGCAGCCATCTCGATCAAAGTCCACTGAATACTCTCCATGGTCATATACCGACCAAGAATTATAAGGACATTTTACAGGAAATGGTACACCTTATGCTGCAAGGACTGTTTAGAGGTTGATGATGATAATAATAATAATAATTATTATTATAATAATAGTTTTAAGTGTTGTCATGAACACCAGTTTGATATCAAGACTCCAATCACCAGATGTAAACATCATTGAAGCTTTATGGAAAGTTTGTGAGTGGAGAGAGCAAAGTAGATTTCCCCCTCCTTCATCCCCCAAATAACTGCAGGCTTTTCTTCCTGAAGAAACCCCTATGCAATATCACAGGTGCTTTATAGAAGCAAAACGTAGCCCTTCTCTTTTTAATATTGTGAGTTTCCAATATTTTGTCCACCCTTGTAGTTGGTACATTTTACACCTACATTTTAGTCATTTAGCAGACGCTCTTATCCAGTGCGACTTACAGTGTGTTCATACATGGTACACCGAACATGACGAAAGCAAGTATGACATTTTATTATAATACATTCAGAACTTCTACATTTTTATACCACTTATCATGAAAAGCCCTCATAACTAAATACAACTTATTTTGCAGCTTGACAGTGGAGAATTGCAGGTAACAATACTTTATTTTTATTAATACACATTCTTTTTTTACCATGGAAAGTAATCATTGTAATTAAGACCCAAGGAGAGAACAGAACATTTTTATTAATTGATAACTTTGTCATTCCCACAGAGTTTAGCTCCTCAGTACAGTGACCCTGAAGACTTCTCTGTAAATGTTGATATTGAAGATGACGATGAAGAATTTGATGGTGATGATGCTGATTATGAGGTAAGCACTATTGCTAGAAATAAGTAATTTAACTTTCCCCCAAGTATCTGTCCAATTACCTCAGTTAATTCCATTACGATTTCTTGTAATCTCGTCCATCAGGCTTGGGTCAAGAAACGTAAGCGCCGCTCCTGCGGCAACTGTGAAGCCTGTAATAGTAGAACGGACTGTGGCACTTGTGACTTCTGCATAGACAAACCCAAGTTTGGAGGCAGCAATAAGAAGAGACAGAAGTGCCGTCTCCGGCAGTGCCAGAGACAGGCCATGGTGAGAGTTAATCACCTAATTGCTGTATGTTGTCAATCACATGAAAATTCAGGGTGAAGTCGTTTCTTTTTGAACACTTTGAATTTGCCCTTGTTTGGAATTAAGCAAGGGTCACACTTGTTAGTCCATGAATGGGCTCCTAACATATTTTCAATGGCGCTCTTATGTGTATGTATGTGTTTGACAGAGACACTTATTGCCCTTTCAGTTGGGTCAGACTGATTTTGGGTCCCAAGAGGGGTGGGTGCAGTTTGGCAGGCCTAGACCTCACTTTACATACAGTCGCAAGACAACCCCAAAGAAAAGTAAAACACAACAACTGGTACTTGACCTGGAATTCTTCGATGATGAAGACGACTTGCTGCATGATGAAGAGGATGAGCGCACTGTGGAAACTGTGAGTTGTGCTTGGTGGAGTCAGGGGTATTTAGATTCCTGTTGTCTCTAACACAATGTTGTGATTGTACGATTATCCATGCAAATTCGGATTCAGGTCAAGCCTGTGTAATCACGTGGTCCCATTTACCACTGATGATGTTAATATTATAGGCACATTGGCGCCCCCTGCTACCCAGCAGTAGCAAACCCCAGGATGACAACTTTGGAAACCATTTACAGACAATCCAGGTTAGTATTCATGGTTAATGCCACATTAAATGTGTCACTAAGGTTGATGTCAATAGGTTATCATGTTTAATTAACGTTGATATATTGGGCTTTGAGTCACCAAACCTGATTGTCCCATTTTAAGGATGTTTTCCTTAGCATTCATTGTTATATTGGCCTCATTACCTATAAGTAAATTGGACCAAATGCTGTTTCAGCATATACAGTGTATCTTTCACTACTTTTCTGTTCAGTAAACATGAATTTGTTGTAAATACACTATACAGTCCTGTTCATGTACCCTGGCAGAATTTGTAAGATGTGTACCATTTTATTTAAAGAAAACATGAGTGATCAGGTGAAACACATTTATTTATTAGATTCTAATTAAACTGTAAGGCACCACAGAATGGCACAATCATTAAACAAAACATAGCAAAGAAAATGATGATATTGTCCTCTTTCAAAAGTTTGCACACCCTTAGTAACACCCTTAATACTGTGTTATGCCACCTTCAGCATTAATGACGGCTTGCACTCTTTTGTGACAGTTGTGGACGAGGCCCTTTATTTTCTCAGGTGGTAAAGCTACCCATACTTCTTGCATGAACTGCAGTTTTCAGATCTGCCCAAAGTGGCCAATGATATTGATGTCAGGAGACTGATGGCCACTCCAGAACCTTTTTGTTGTTGCTGCGCCACTGAAGGGTTGACTTGGCCTTGTGTGTTTTGGATCATTGTCATGTTGGAAAGACCAAGTGCATTCCGTGTGCATAGCTTCTGGGCTGATGAATGCAAATTGTCCTCTAATATTTTCTGACAACGTGCTGCATTCACACCACCCTACAACATCAGAGATCCACCTCCATGCTTCACAGTGGGGATGTGTACTTTTGGTCATAGGTCTTGTTGACTTCTTCAAATATAGCTTTTGTGGTTGTGACCAGGTTCCCCATTTGCTTATTTGCTCCCCTATATCTAAACTAGACCAGACACCATGCCTACACCAGCATTGAAAAAATTCAAACGTTCAATAATTTTATCCACACTATACGTCAATGGGTGTCTGTTTACATTTACTCAAATAAAACTGTTATTTTTCTTTAATGCTCTCTGTGCCACAATTCTCACCTATCCTCTTACTCATTGGTTTGGCAAGCTGTAAATAACTGGCTATGCCGCCATCTGCTGTATTTTTTTTGTTTTGTTTTCAAAATAAATGGCGTCTTTCATGTCCTCTCAAGGGGGTTCAGGACTGGAATTTGCTTGGCAATTGATGCAAAAGATGCATTTCTCCTGAACCATTTAGATTAGTCTAGAGGCAGCTTGTGTGTTTCTGATTATTCTCTTGCTGCATGACCAGGCTACTGTAGCTACCGCTCACTGACAGACACCTGATACACAGCAAAGTCGATGGTTCCAGTAATGATGGAAAGGCCATCTGGATTCAGGTGCAATGAAGGGACCCCAAACCATAACATATCATTACCGTGCCTGACTTGGTCGATAGGAGGTGCTTACTGTGAAATGAAGCATTTGGCTTTGTCACATTCTGTAACAGTTTTCCTTTTGACTGCTCTGTCCATTTTACATTCCCAAACTCTTGAGGATCAACAGATGCTTTTTGGCAAACCTGGAACAGGCACTTGTGTTATTTTCTTTGTACTATTGTACTAAAACAACACTGATCTTTGCTGAAGAGAGAGGCAGGCTATTAGAGGCTCCTATATGACTTCCTTAATGATATTACACCTTGCAGATACTACAGCACAAAAGCCACTCCTAGGGAAGCTTAACCCATCGCCAGGCTCTGTTAGCGCAGTGCAAATAAGCCTGGAGCTCTTTCCTCTTGATGTTGTCCTCGAGGCAGCGCCTGAACGAAGCAACCTTTTTGTCATTTAAATATACTGAATATAATACAACTGCAGGGTGTGTCTAAACCAACAGCAACACAGAAGAGGATTTAGTGGGAGATTTGATAGTTCAAGTTTACTGATTGGTGCTGCCGAATTCAGGAGCAGTGAGCTGAGGCCACATTTTAAGGGACAGTCCGACAGACCCTCTGTGAATTGGGCAGAAGTGTTTGGGAATGAGATTATGGGAAGATTAACTACTGTCCCTAACGTTCTCCATCTCACAAGACTTTGGTGTAGCGCTAAAGTATCAGGAATGGTGTTGTATCTGTTTCTAGATTGATTGTGGGCTTCAGATGGCTCAGTGGTTAGGGAATCAGACTGTGATTGATTGATTGATTTATTGTGGGCTTCAGATGGATCAGAGTCAGACTTGTACTGGGAAGGATGCTGGTTGAATATACCGACTGTGCCAAATGTCGTTGTGCCCTTAAGCAAGGCGGTTTACCCTATGTTGCTCCAGTGGATGTCCCTGTATTCACAGTAATTTCCTCTGGATATGAGCGTCTGCTAAATGACTCAAATATGAATAAGCATTATATTCAAACTTAATAACATAAATCTAACAAACAATTTTAAGTTTTTCTTGAATTCTGGTACTTAAATAATGTTAAATAATATTAAATAATGCCAGCAGAAGAGCACCTGTATCTCCCTGCTTTTAAAGCCAATCAGGGAAATCCTGATCAGTCCTTGGATGGAGGACCAGATAATGCTGCAAGTGGTGTTTAAAATTTGATTGGGTACATTCTTTCCTCTGGTCTAAATGTATAGTCCCAGTGCCCCATGGCACTGATAGGGACATTGCACTGCTGGTGTTCTTACAGTCTGTGGGACTAAATGTCCCGTTGCACTTATTGTATGAGTAGGGGTGTTACCCTGGTCCTGGTCACATTTCCATCCTGTCTGTTATAACAACATGGTGACCTAACCATCCACAGATAATCAATATCCTCTTCCTCTCTGGTACTGTTGTGAATATGTCCTTAGTTAAATGACCTGGTTAATAAATCCCTATCTACAATCATTTGAACCGATTTATTGTATTTGAAGGTGTACAAAGAGCCTATGGAAATAGTAAAAAAGAATGGGCTACTGGAAGCTGTGCCAAGTATGCTGCACCAGAGGTCATCCCCAGCAGTGAGTCACTTTTCTCTGTTACTGAAGTGGTCTTTAGCCTGTAATGTTTAATAGTTTAAAAAATAATTGAAAATTGTCTGCGTCTATTTTTGTACCTCTGAACATTTACATCAGTCTGTAATATAATGGTGTATTTTTTTCCTGTTGCCCAGTATTGCACCATATTCAAACCGGTGGACCAGCAAGGGAAGTATGCTAGACATTCAGTTGAAGGTGCATCCATGCCCCCGGCCAGAGAAGGTGGAACAAACGGTGTTTGGCAGAGTGTGGACAAGGATGTAGAAATGCTGTCTGGAGAGCAAGACATAGAGGTCACACCCATGGTACGTGGCCATTCCAAGCTTTAGGACAGAGACACGATCATTTAATTACCCTTTAGCCCAAAGAAACAGCTATAATCGTTCACTAAAAACAATGATTTAAAATACACTGACACGTTTCTAGACCTGTAGTCACACAATCTAAATATCGACCGAGGCAGCTTGGAACCATATGTGAGGTGGGTTTGTTTGTTTGAAAGGCTTTGATTCCAACAGTGTTGTGACTCCTGTGATGGTTTGTAGATCACTCAGATCTTCAGCCTGGCTGAGAGTGCAGGACCCAGTGGGATGGAGCAGGACCACGAGCTGATGAAGCTGCTGGAGTACCTACGCAGCTCTACTCTGCCCACGCTCTGGTTTGCCATAATGGTGGAAGGCCCAATGCTCCAGCTCCTGCAGTGCTCTAAACTGTCCCACATGGTGGACACCACCCTGCACATTGACCAGAGCTTCTGTTACCAGATCTGTGTCCAGGGCCAGCCACTGCTTCTCACTCACTCCCTGTATGAGGCTCATCCATCCCGCCTGACCACTGTGACGCAGGTGGTGGATGTACTCCTGGATCTGGAGAAGTACAACGTGTGCCAGGGCGTCCCAACCAAGGAGCAGCCGTTTAGTCAGGCTCCGGTCATAATTGAGCGGGCATCCACCTGTGACTTTCTGGTTCTGAAAGAAACGGAGCACTGTGAAAAGTGTACGTCCATATTGTGTGGCTAGACATAAAAACTGGTGCTGTAGGTTTCAGTCAACAATACTTAGCAGGAGGAAACGGACAGCATTACAGAGCACCACACCCCTGTCCTCTCTAGGAACGAACATCCAGAGTGGTCTAGTGTTTTGCACACCTCTGCAAATGATATTTAAGAAATGAAAAGGAAAAAAAATTAATGTGATTTTTAATGCGCCTTTCCTAAGTCTGTCTTCTAAATAAATGTACAAATGCTTGGGGTATAACAGCTATTTTTGCGAAATGTTGACGTGTGTATTCAGGCAGTGGTATAGAATATAGCTTCTGCTGCCTCCAAAGTCTGGCCTGTTTTCTCCTGATTAGCACTCGAAGTGGACGTTCACAGTGCAGACACATTTCTTAAGTTAGATAAACCACTTATTGTCTCAGTAAAGTAACGTAAGCAACATTAAAAGACGTTATTCACCATAAGCACAGTCAGCAATATTGTTCAGTAAGAGCCCTAATTTAAAAATGAGTAAATTATAACAATAGCCCATATGAATGCTGAAATTAATGGGATTCCCACATTCTATTGGCTGATCTGTTTGATTTTTTTTATTTATACTTTTTTCAGATAGAATAGGATAAATGGTATATTGAACTACCAGTGGGCTGTATATACACCAGAGGCAGTGACTTAGACTGCTGGATCATCGTATACCACTAAATTGGCTTCTTTAACTCAAAGAATTGAAACAGGGCTATAAGAGCCTCTTGTAGAGGGTGTGTGGTAGACCTGGTGTTTGCTTCACATTGTCACTGTGTAGTATCTGAGAACCACAGGTGAATGTGTATAAAAATACATCTTCACATTTTAGGGTTTAGTAGTTAGATGTTCAGCAGGGTTTTGAGAATGATTATCCTACATAAATTAATATCTGTACTTCAGAGTTAAATATATAAAAAAAGCTACACTGATACGTGTACATGAGTTATACAAATGTTCCCTCTTATTGGTCCCGGTTTGAAGTGTGTGATTTCCTATGGCTCTGGTCAGTGTATTGTTTTTTTCTACTTCCAATTTCATATGGTTTCTTTATAACTTTTGGTATTGTGGAGAAATGTGCATTTGTGGGTATATTCTGGTAATTTAATAAAGCCACATTTTCACATAAAGGGAAGTTTGTTTTGTGACTGAATGAACAGATAGGAAAATCATATTTGAAGGCAGGACACGAAGGCATAAAAAGAATGACTTGCTTATGCCGGCAAGTTGTGTGTCTATAATAAACAACACTCATTTACATTTTAGGTGTGCCCATGATTACATTTAGAATCAAATGTACGCCATGGCAGGCAAAGTATTGTACATGTGTATGCTTTTATTTAATTATGAGCACGCGTGTGAAATTATCAGTAGAATTATAGATAGGGTGTGACCTCTTGCTATTAAAAGCAAGTATGTTATACTATGCAGCAGGCTTGCCAGCCTTTACGCTGAAGACATTTCACATGTAGACATGGGCATGGCTTGACGCAAGCAAGGATCATGAAGGGGGATGGAGGGGTGTGTAGACGCGCGAGAAAGGGTAGCTGATGAATTTCAATTAGAATACGGAGCCACATTTGATACAGATATGATGAACCACGCGGAACGGAGAAGTATATTTGGAATTAAGACTGATATTTGTATTAATTGATACATTGCTCCATTTTTATCAAACGTCGAACACGTTGATGATGCAGTTTCTCGTGGATTTACAGCATTGAATAGCAGGAACCTCCGCACACATCGGTCATACTCAGGGATGGGGATTGGAGAATATATTCTATATGTCCTTTTCCTTCTAACAGGAGGGACGTGTAACCTACCTCCCGGACAATATTATATCCACAGTCCAGTTTTTGCAATTTAGTTTAAATTCTTCGTCTTCGGGTTCCTTTTCAGGCAAGTAACCGTTTGCAATAACACTTTGATTTATTACTTTAAAGGAAAAATGTACGTCAAGTCTTATATGTATGTCAGATGCATTCATTAACAAACTGTTCATTATTAATTTTAACAGTCTGTATCGTCTGCAGCATTTTTGCATATCGTAGAGTGCTATTTTAGCCCAAGGAGGGCTTAATTGGCTGTCTAAATAGATATTCATCGAGGGCTCTTAAATTAAATATTTAAAAAAATATATTTTTTATATTCTCTCAGAGATTTTATTTTATTAGATTACCTTACAAGTATTATTCCTGCGTTGCTGGCTGTCTCATACTAAAAGCTAAATAGCTGTATTTTGGGGGTTGGTTTGTGTTTACCCTAATATCCACATTTCAGATGTACGAATTCCCATTTAATCTTCGAGAGAATTGCCAAGAGATATCAAGATTGCATTCTATACGCAACTGTGTGTTTGCAGGATTTCCTATGTAAGCTAGGACTAAAGGGGGTGTGGGAGTGTGGAGGTTCATCTGAGCTGTTGCTGTACAGTCGTAAGCATACCGGTAGGACTGAGGGCCCATCAATAGTTTGTAGTTACAAGCTACTTTACGTTTTCTGAAGCAATTTTCATGTAAGTTGGACCAGTTATTTGCAAAGACCATATTTTCTAATCAAATTGAGACCGGGGATGGTTGTAACACTTTTTGACTCAGCTCTTATAACTTGCTGAATGTTTGCTGTAGGGCACTAAAATTTTGACACAAAGTACCCTCATTTGTCTACTACAAATAGTAATGTTTTTAACTTCTCCAACTATATCACAGAATTCATTATTTGATGTCAAATGCAAGGAGTGCCATTGTTACAACATACCCCACTACAAGGGTATGTTGTAACACAACCTGGGGTAAATTGTAACAGTAAGATTGAACAACTAAAAACTGAGACTACACCACAAAATATACATCTATATAAGTTTATTGTGCATGTGCCAACACTAAAGCATCTTCCTGTGCTTCACTAAGAACAAAAAGAACTCATCACTGATGGCTAAATGAAGAACAGTGTCAGTGGTATGTATCCTAACATAAGAATAGCTTTCTTAAAGAACATATTCTGATATTACCTATGAATATTACACATACAAATGGAAACCTTCAACAGGAGGTCAGAAGTAAGTCATAATCCGTGTAAAAGTACAGGAAGACATTTGACAATTAGAAAAACAACAAACGTGCACAATGTGTCTGTCTTAAATGATAAAACATGAACTTGAGTGTGTGTATATGTGTGTGTTATCCATCTAATCAGAGTGATCAGAGTCACAGTGGTGACAGATGTATGTGGGATTTCCAGGGGTGCAGTTTTCATGGGCCCAGAACTTGCAATTTACACATCTAATCCACTTTTCTTTGGGTTTGGAATTTCCAAAGAGCTCCATGCACACAATGCAAAAATCATCTTCATCTGATGTGTCTTCACCCTTATCCTTGTTCTTTTTGGATCTCTTTTTAGCTGTCTTTCTCTCTGCATTATTTTGTTTGCGTTTCCTCTTTCCAAATATGGCCGTTTTCACATTCTTCTTATTACTCCTCTCCTTTTCTTCCTCCTCCAAGGCCTGCTTGACTGGTGTATCTGTATAGATGTCTGACTTTCTCCTTCTCCTTGTCGTACCAGTGGTCTTTCTTGGCCCTGCTTTGGGAAATGGTCTTACAGTAGAGGGACTGAACACTTTAGTTAAGGGCTCAGCAGGAGCAGAGGAGGAAGCTGCAGAGGATGTCTGTGGCAGATTGGAAGCTGCTGTACCTGCAGAGGACACCTGAGACAGAGTAGATGCTTCTGTAGCTGCAGAGGACATCTGGGGCAGGGTGGAGGTGTCTGTAGCTGCAGAGGACATCTGAAGCAGGGTGGAAGATGCTGTTGTTGTAAAGGAGTCTTGCCGGGAAACTACAGAAGCCATTGAAGCTGGGTCTGGACGGTCAGTCACTTGGCAAGGTGCAAAGTCATGGTCCTGAAAAATGTCTGGGTTCAATGGCCAAATGCCTGTGCATCTGAATCCAGCCTGTATGTTGCTAGGAGATGCAGCAGTGGGCAGAGCTGTTCTCATAAGTGAT
>JACXGM010003673.1:0-26505 GCA_016801145.1 Umbra pygmaea
CTGTGAGTACCACTCTTGTTTCCCCTGACTGCACTGTGCTCTGTGAGTACCACTCTTGTTTCCCCTGACTGCACTGTGCTCTGTGAGTACCACTCTTGTTTCCCCTGACTGCACTGTGCTCTGTGAGTACCACTCTTGTTTCCCCTGACTGCACTGTGCTCTGTGAGTACCACTCTGGTTCCCCCTGACTGCACTCTCTACGCCCCTGACTGCTCTATCACTACGTAATGCAAAAATAATAATACAAATATTTGTTTTGTCTTTTTCCATAATCCATTTACAAATTATTATTTTTTGTCTGGTTTTACTATTGTGTGTCATATTGACAATGTTCCATAGTATATACTTTATATGAATGTAACACTGTTTCCCAGCCTCTGGTCCTGGGGACTGTGACAACCCCTGGCTGTATGTCCAACTCTGCTCGTGTTCCCAGCCCTGGTGTGTTGAGTCCAGGTGTCCTCACCATTTTGTCTTTTTGCTCTCCAGAATAACTGGCCATGATGGTGCTGCAGAACTGCTGCTAGAGATTGTTGGAGCTCACATGGTAAACATCAGAGATGCCAAAGGAAGGTCTGTCTATTAAATCTCCTTCGACACGCCTTCATATGACATTTGAATTGTTGGCCAGGTCAGACAACAGCGTGGTAGTAGACTAACCTGCTTGTGTGTGGCTGTCCTGGGTTCTGTGTGAAGGACCCCGTTGCATGCAGCAGCCTATTCAGAGAGTGTGGCTGGACTCCAACTGGTCCTGGTCCAGGGGGCGGAGGTCAATGCGGTGGACACCGCTGGACGCTCCGCACTGATGTTTGCTGCCGACAACGGGCAGACTGCAGCTGTCGGTAAGTAGTCAGATTGGTTTGTATTATTTTGTATTTGTTTCTAAGTTCTGGACTTCTGAAAGCAAACCTTGCTGGTAGCCATAGAAAGTAATGCAAGCTTGTTGTCAACTCTTCTGTTGTCTGACGATGATGATGGTGATTTGTACTCAACAGAGATCCTACTGCACCAGGCCAAGGCAGACCTGAGCCTGCTAGATGTCAATGACAACACCGCTCTTCACCTGGCCTGCAGCAAGGCAAGACCTGTCAATCACCTAGCTGACGCATGGCCAGGCCTGCTGTTAGAGGGGGGCCCAAGACCCTGTTGCTCTCCTAGCTGACACATGGCCTGCTGTTAGAGGGGGGCCCAAGACCCTGTCGTTCTCCTAGCTGACGCATGGCCTGCTGTTAGAGGGGGGCCCAAGACCCTGTTGCTCTCCTAGCTGACACATGGCCTGCTGTTAGAGGGGGGCCCAAGACCCTGTCTTTCTCCTAGCTGACACATGGCCTGCTGTTAGAGGGGGGCCCAAGACCCTGTCTTTCTCCTAGCTGACGCATGGCCTGCTGTTAGAGGGGGGGCCCAAGACACTATCATTCACTTAACTGAGTGCTGCCTTTGATACCATCTCCCAGTATCAGTATCACAGGGGATGCACTCTCCTGGTCTTCTACCTCACTGATCGTGAACAGTTTGTACAACTCAATCATCTTGTCACAGAGTGTCCCTGAGGGGTCAGTGCTTGGTCTTCTTCATCATATATGTTCTACTAGAGGTCAACTGATTATGGTTTTTCAAGGCCGATACCGATTATTGGAAGACCAAAAAGCAGATACCGATTAATCGGTCGATATGTAACGATTTTGACAAATAATAAGAAATTACAGCAATGTTTAATGAACAATTAACACTTATAGTGTAACTTTTATACAATGAATTAATCAAATTATTATTTTAAAATGTACACTACCTTATCTCTTGTGACTTAGTCTTAACCGTGGTAATGGAGCCATTCTATTTCTTTGTTAGAGAATATTTCTAATGCAGCTCTAGTACTTCTACATTAAGCCCTTGTTTTCTGGATTATTTCAGCTCGGACAATGTGTATTAACTTTCTGTTTTTTCCTGCAGTCTCATGAGATGTGTGCCCTGTTAATCCTGGGAGAGATCAGTGACCCATCACTCATCAATGCAACAAACAGTGCACTGCAGATGTGAGCCCTACCATACATGAACCCTTTTTACTGACACTACTCTGCCCTACAAATGCTAAACGCAGCATCTACGAAAAGAGTGAAACTTAGAAAACCCTACCCTAACTTAGGTCAAATCAGCAGTCATTGTTTTTGAGCGTAAGAATTACTTCATGAATACATGTACAATTTGTGCAATATCACTTATATACTTAACTCATTTGGCTGGCCTGTTAAAAACTTGAAAGCCTTTTTTAAGTGTCTTTTTTTGCATAGTCATTGCGGTTAGCCTTTGTAGGGCAGTAATGTAGAATAGCTCAGCTCTCACCGCCGTAGAACAGCTCAGCTCTCACCGCCGTAGGACAGCTCAGCTCTCACTGCCGTTGAGACATTGCTCTGTTTCTCCCAGGCCCCTTCACATGGCAGCCAGGAACGGTCTGGCTACAGTGGTGCAGGTGCTGCTGAGCCGAGGGGCAGCTGTGATGGCTGTCGATGAGGAGGGTGAGTCCCACCGTGTCATTTAGTGAAAGGCTACTAGGTGAGAGGGCCATTTTGTTGTTCGTGTTTCAGGGGGGCGACGTTTCTATTTACATGTTCGCCTGTTGACTAATCGGTTGTTATGAAGGTCTATGAATGATCATGTTGTGGTTCCTGCTGGTGAGATTGTGGATGTTCTTGTGTTTTAACCCAGTTTTTGTATCTCCTGGCATCAGGCCACACCCCCGCCCTGGCCTGTGCCCCTAACAAGGACGTGGCTGACTGTCTGGCCCTGATCCTGTCCACCATGAAGCCTTTCCCTCCTAAAGATGGCAGTGCCGCCGCCTCCTTCGGCCTCAATCTGCTGAAGCACTGTGGCATTGCCTGTGGACCTCTGCCTAACGGCAACCTGCGCCACGCCTACGGCAAGGACCGCCATGACACAATTGGCTTGGACAGCTGCTTTACCGAGTGAGACGAACCCACCAACCTGCTCCTCTCAGAACCCCTACTCCAGGTGGCCCCCGCCTGTCCCCCTGTACGTCTAAGTAGCCGGATGTCCCCTCGTTAACCCACTCTGGTCCAGGAGACAGGCCCCTCCCCTTTCCAACACACACATCAATATACTAAGGGGTGTGTGCGTGTTTGTGCACGTATGTTTGGGTGTGTGTTTGCGTCTGCGCGTGTGTGTTTGAAGAAATATTAAATCCCTAATGGGTGCAGTCAAACCTATATGCAATGATTAGCCTCTGTCCTCTGTGGCGTCCTCATCATTGTGTGTCAGTGATCACTAGCGGTGTCTGAGGACCGGAACCTTCTGAACACTGTTCGGAATAGAGCAGCTCACCAAGTCCCTCTCAATTATACCGGGAGAGGAACCAGTTTAAAAAAAACTTAGTTTTTCCGAATATCATCTTGAAGTTATATCGGTTTTGTTGAAGTAATAGATTCAAAAGCATGTGTTGACATGCTAGTCTAATTCTAAATTCAATTGATGAATTTTTTATCCTGCACTTCAACAACG
The DNA here is from genome assembly GCA_016801145.1 of Umbra pygmaea. Lineage (NCBI taxonomy): Eukaryota > Metazoa > Chordata > Actinopteri > Esociformes > Umbridae > Umbra > Umbra pygmaea. The sequence goes on from JACXGM010003673.1 coordinate 3,514, forward strand.
ACTGAACTTACCTCGCATATTCTAGTAGAAGTACGGTGCCTCACCAACCTCACACTGAACCAGGTGCAATATGCAGCATGTGTGTGTATTTCCCGTGCTGAGCCGCTCTCTGACGGCCACAATAAAGCAGTTGTTATCCTCGGGGAAGACCGCAGAGGGATAGACAGTGGCTTGGTTTGACTGTACAGCTAAGGGTCTGGGAAAGTTGAGCTCTGCAGGAAAAAAATGGATTTGAAACAAGCAGTGACAAGCAGGTGTAGACTCACCTAAATATAACTAAACAAGGACTGTCCTCTACTGGAGGCTATGGGAGTACGCGAAACATCCAGCAGACCAGTCAGTGCTAGGCTTGTATTGACTGTGTTGTTCTGTGCTTCCCCTCACAGAGACCAAAACTAAAGTGACAAGTTGTGGGTCTTTCCTGAACTCCACTCCTGCTTGTCACTGTCATTCAATACTTTGGCACCTTAAGGTGTTTTTTTTAGACGTTTTTGAATATTTAACAATGTTGTGCCTATGGAATACTGAGAAAAACGACCACATATCTCCACCTAGTTTATGCCCTCACCCCCCCCACCTTATACATCATTATTTGACACTTAAAAAGAGAACAATTCCAATGGGACAGCTGAAAGAAAAAATTAACATTTTAAGAGAAATGGGTTTGGCACACATACTGATTGTGGTTTAAGCTATTTTTGTTGTTTTATATTCAGTTGTTTACACAGTGAAAACCGTCGCCGTGTTTACTTGTAAAATGTCAGTCAAATACATTTGCACAACAGGGCCATGCATCCTTGAGGAAAATAAGGAGAAAACATGTTTTCAATATAGCTGCTAAAATATTGCTGCCTTTCTCTGTCATGGATTGTATTCACGGTTTTTGTCGATGCGGGTTTGCATGTGGTGTTTTAATTTTATTTATACGGTAATTGAAGTTGAAAGCAATATAATTCTTTGAGCGTATTTGTTTTCCTGCTGCTCATGTTTCTTGCTAAAGAAAAAAGCATATGCATACGTTTGTTATAAAGTTGTATGCACACAATTGTTGCAACTGAAAGGGAACAGTTAGGTGGATGGGAGAATAATTAGACCAAAATGTGAAGACAACAGTTCACCTTACACATCCAAATACTGTTGACTTCATGTGTATTTTACAGTCACTCTAATGTTGATAATGATATTTTCATAAATATGACAACGGTTTGAGTGAGAGCGGTAACTGGTGTGTTAAGCAGCCCTACACAGCTTTTCTAGGTAGACATTCGTTTTAATGCACCTTTGACTCAAGTTTTTGAATTCTCCTAAAATATATTTTTGACACGACCCAGCATTACGCTTATTGTAGCTGTTGCCCAATCCAGTGCAGCGAATTATTTAAATCTGGTTCTGGTGGACGTCATTTAAAATCTTGTTCTATTGACGGCATTACAAGCTAAGTTATAAAATATGATCTTACAGTGTTCGGCTTTCAAAGAAATTTGTAGTGAGGAGGAGTCAACTGTGTTCAACTGCTGCTTTAATTAGTCAGTGTTGAAGGCAACCAAGTACAGTTTGGTCAGTTAAACCTTTTAGCACACATCCTCGGGTTTCATGTCTTTGATAGGATGCTGTTGGAAATGATTGCGTTCCAATTTAGTTACGTGTCATCGTACAAAAAAGAGAATTAGCATTTTGCCTCCAAAGTTTGTATTCTTTTTAGTTTGGAATACAGTCATTATCCTATATTTTTAACATTAGATCTTTTAATTTATTTAACTTGTGTATATGTAGACTTTTTTTGTCCTGGCAAACAGCCATTGTTAATGTTGAAATACAGCCTGCTCTTTTATCAAACGGCATGCTCTGTAACCTTCTGTCAATTCAAATTGATTGTCATGTTGATAGACAGCAGCTAATTGTCAGAAATACAGCCAAAAACCCAAATAAAAAGGATTTATTATTTAAAATGTAATTTAGGAACTTTTTATATATACCTCAAAGCTTTAACATCACACCTCATTGCCCTACTGTAGATCCGTTTATTTTCATAAAGGCTTTAGTTAAGAGTCGCTTGTTTAAACTATTTATGAAGATTGTTATAAGTTCAACATATTTCAGATTGTTTACTCTGTTGTATTTGTTGTTGTGGTATTTGTAAAATCAGAACATTATGAATTGAAACTTAATCGATCTGTATTTAACCCTAGACACGCATCCATGCACTAATAGTTTTTTTTTTAAGTCCGTGGTGTATGATACTATTATGCATAACCATATTTTGTGTCTATTTTTTTTTCCCTAAATGTAGTGAAATTGCACAAGTTTATAATCTGTGCATGTCTTTGCTCGTACCAGCAAATTGGACAAAGTATAACTGACACTAAAAACTAAATATTTGTGTATGTTGCTCTGGTTATGTACAGTATTAACTGCAAATTTTCTGACAATCGACATCACAAGGGCTTTTTATTTTAGTAAATGCGTCTCAAAAGTACTTTAGGAATTGTCTTTCAGTATTTATTTATAGAAATTTCAAAGAATCCCAAAAAGTAATCGCTTGTTTCTTTACACCCATTTTGAAGTATGTGTGCACCCATTTCTCTCTTCATCCATAGAAACACCACGTAGGCATGTCTGGAACCAATACCTCTATGATATGATACACTGACAAACCTAACCCCCTTTCTCAGTTGTTTTTCTCTGGACATGCCTCCATCCAATCACCAGTTGTGTAATCTAATGATACCCAATAATTGTTCTCTTTAAGTGGAATATCAAAAACATTTGGCACATCTCTTTAAATGTGCTTTGTATAACCTTTTTTTTTTTAAATACCCAGAGATATAATGTCTGATTAAGAAAAAGAAAAACATTAACTTCTGATTCATATTGCAGATTGAGATTCATTGTCGATTTCTGGTACTCAATCATATGGCTGGGAGGGAACTGTTTCAAAAGAAAAAGCCAGGTTATTGTGCACCTACTCTATGACCAGGCCTGGGGATCCACTAGGTATTTAATGTCAAAGCCTTTAAGAAAAAAAAAGATGACAAAGTCAATATCCTTTACATGATGTAGGAATAGCAAATGCCAAAATTGAGTGTCGGTGTTGTTCCTCATATTTATACCTATATGCTGAAAAAAATGATTGTATTAAGCTACCTGAACTTTTTGTGTCATTTTACATAAGCCTTTTTATATGATGTCAGAGAAGGTTTAGTGCAATGACCTGAGATCACATCTAATAGTAAGCCATTTAATGATGTTCTTATTATGTTCATGGTTGACTTGCTATGTGAATTTTAATTTGGGGGTTGGTTTAAATATGAACATCCCACAACTAGATCGCATTCGTTTCTCATATATTGTGTGACATTTCATTGATCATAGATTTGGTGTAGCCTAAAGTAGTTGTTCTGGCAATTTAGATGTTGAAATCAAAGCCTCATTAGAATAGGTGTTACTGCCCTGAGAGACTGTCTGGTTGTTAGCGCCCTCTAGAGGATGGCATGGGATGTACCCCAGGTACCCTCCTTTATATACCCTCTCCCTAGTTATCCATTCCGTTTACACTGTGGACAAGAATTAGCCTAATATCACCATGTTTGGGGCAATGGAAGAGTGGACAGTAGATTTTAGATTTCAACGATGCAACAAAAACTAAACTGGACTATTTACACACAGTCCTGACCCAAAGCACTTATTTTAAGAATAAGCACTTTTGTATATTTAATATCTCTATACGTATGTGTGTATTTATGTATACATATGTTACCTATGTAGATATTAAGTTATATTTAGGGAAGGCAGTAAGGGATGAGTAAAAGAAGCGATGACTTTATGGATGTGTGTGTGCGTATGTTTGTGTGTATGTGCATGCGTTTGAGAGACACTGTTTATTGGGAGGGACGTTATTCTTTTGGATTAGCATAAAGAGTGCTGTGAAGTATTGAAGGTCACCCCTTGGTGTGCACATAGCCACAGCACAAAATATTATTCGAAACGGTGAAGTATACTTGCACTGCCTTTTCATTGAGTTGCCAAAAAGCAGGGGATGACACTGAAAAATGCTTTTGATTTAAGACATTTTTGATATCGTACATTTGCAGACATTTCAACTGAGCCATATTAGTCAATTGCTGACAAAAAGCTGAATGTATGGTCTAAATTAGAGCAGGGTTTTGGTTGTTGAATATAGATATTTTCCCTGCACTGTCTGACAAGAAAAACCATTTAGAGATTATGGGGGAAATAATGACATAATGAAGACTTTGTAAACAATGCGACAGCACCTTTACCTCTGCCTCCTGCTCATTCATAAATTTAGCAGGAGTGTGCCATTGTTGCTATGAAGGGTTGTTCCATCTTCATCATTTGAGCCATTGAAGTTGATTATTGCATCCAGCATATTGGTTGCTTAAAGATGGGGTACTTCCTAGAAATGCCTTATGTTTGGTAAGATCGACCTCACACCAATATCGCACCTGGTCTAATATGCCTCTCCCTCCATAGACTCACTTTTTTCTAACATGATTGCCCTAAAATACCTTTTAAAAAAGATGGGCAGCAAACTTTTGTTATTTATATTTATTTAAAAATATCATTTGTAAATGTGTCTGTTTTAGACATCAAAACAGTCAACCATAACACCCAGTGCTGTTACTGAGACCTGCCGGTTCAGTGAAAGTCCCTACATGTCTTAATGTGAGTAAAAGAAGCGTCTGGATGCTAAGTGGAGATCATGTCAATTAAAGTAATTAATTCCATCTTTAAACCAAAAACGACAGTTTCACTAAGCTCCTGCACACAACGAGATGTTCTGCATGTGTTTATTTCGTGCACATTGTCAGATTAAAGCCTACCCATAGAGGAATGCATGTCACAGTATTTTACTTATGCTTAACATCATTGAATATAATAGAATAATGTTAAAGGCAAAAAGACCACCACATTTTATCACCAGAACTAACTGATCTCCATCAGTTTCATGTCATCAGGATATACATTACCTCTACCAGTAAATACACTTACATTTGACATAATTTAGCAGAAGTTCCTGAAAGATACAGTTGGGTGCATACTGGCCCACTGTGGCAATTTAACCCAGAACCCTGTCATTACCTGTACCATACTTTTACAAGGAACTACACTGGAGAAGTAACAGAACAGAGTGTAAAAAAGTGGTAGCATTAACATCACATGTGTATTTTGCCAGTGATGGCTGGGATTGTGCATATATGCAAAAGCTATTGGAAGCTAAACAATGTGAGGTCTGCATTCCCTTACTAAATTATAATTCTCTTCATTATAATTTATCCTTGAAATTGTAATTCTGGATTGTATCAATAAATATATCACCTAAACAGTTTGGTTGGCTCACAAAACATGAGAAATATTAGTTTAGTATGTATCTACTTAATCTACCAAGTATAAAAGGTACAAATGACAATAATAACTTGCAATGGCTTAAATGGCAAAGATCTACAACGTTCTCAAAAGGGTTTAAATGGTAGAAATAAGAGATGGGAGGTTTTTGGGGATGACTAGAACGCATGGTTACTGCACGTAGTGCTAGACAGATCAAGTACACATTTTATTTGGGAGTGGGATTGCTAAAAATGGAAACATTGCTATTAGTATGTCTAGAAGGATAGAAGACACCAAAGTAAAGTTGCACAAAATTTGAGTCTTGAGTACTGAGTTTGTCAGAAGAAATTGCTGCAAACCCAAAAGATTAAACTACATTCATTGCATCTTTATTTACTTTTCTAACTTTTTAAAGATTCAGGGTACTAATGGACTTTGGGCAGCTGAAGAAATGTTGCTCTGCTTGAGTGGAAAGAAAAGTACATTAAGGTCATGTTGAGATTGGAGAATAGGACAAACACTGATGTAGTGGCCTAATGTAGCAGACTTTTTTTATTTTGATGAGCACCCTGGTCCTTTTAGTAAGAAAGCATTCATATGCAATCTAACTTTTGTGTTGTGCTTACTAAATTACCTCTAAATTGGGTGTGGAAGGAATATAATTTTAAAAATAAGAAATTGTTGTTTTCTTTGGTTATGCCATTGATCTCCATGTTGATGCTGTTTCTAGTGTAGTCCTCTGGGAGATCTCCCACTTACCTCTAGGACATGCTGTCCTTTATTACTTGAAACGTCCTTGGACAAAGGCAATAGCTAGGCAGTTAACCTTTTTTGTATGTGTTGATCCCATTCGAGAGAATGAATTGAAATCAAAAGTATAGGACACAATTCTCTGAGCTTAATCTACACAGCTAAATATCTTTGTCACCAGCCGTCTGTACTGTTATTTACAAACAAATTCTGAAAAATGGCTACACTTGAAGAGAGATGACTGCAACTAAAAATCTAATTCATAAACATGTTTAGATGCAGAACCGTTAAGTTGAACATGTTTGGTTCTACCCCACGTTAGATTACCGAACGAACTTCAGTCACTGTAAGTCTATAGATCCATATAAACACACAGATGATCTTCCATTATTCTGAATGCTGTCTGCTGTTCTATCTTTAAGGAGACTATTAGATGTAGGTATTGACCTTGTTCACATCGTATGTAGATTGCATAGCTTGCGCTAACCAGGGTCCCATCCAAACTAATTACAGAAGTAAAGCCTGTTTGAAACATTACACTGTTTGGACAATTATTAGGCAAGTTGTACTGTTGCGGATTAATTTTATTATTGAACAACTACAGTGCTCTCGGTCAATCCAAAATGTAAATACACCTCAAACCTGAATATTTTAGAAAGCGAAAGTGAGTCTTTCTTTGGAGAATATCTAAGTGTGCACAATTGTTGGGCAACTATTATTGTGCAGAATAATTATGCAATATATTATATATAATTTGAGTACTTTGATGCATCCAATGGAGCATTATCCTGCATAAAAATCATGGTCTTCCTGAAAGATGCAGACTTTCCTGTACCACTGCTTCAAAGTGTCTTCTAAAAACTGGCAGTAGGTTTGGGAGTTGAGTTTGAGACCATCTTCAACTCAAAAAGGTCCAACTAGCTCATCTTTAATAATTTCAGCCCATACCAGTGCTCCACCTCCACCTTGCTGGTGTCTGAGTCGAGGTGGAGTTCTGTGCCCGTTACAGATCCAACCACGGGGCCTCCACCTTTGAAAAATCTGTCTTCAGTTATTTCTTGGCCCAGTTCCTTACCTCGGCCTTGTCTCTGAGCACTGAACACCTTGTACTTCTGGGCACTCCAGGTAGGTTGCAGTTCTGGAATATGACAGCACTGGAGGATAATGTGATCCTGGTAGCTTCACATTTGAGTCTACTCAAATCTTTGGCAGTTTTTTCTCAACACGTTTCTTGCAACCCTGTTGACTATTTCTAGAAAATCTTTTGATGGCTCTGTGATCACGCCCCAATATCTTATCAATTTCAAAAGTCCTGCATCCCTCTGAAAGACTTAAAAAATGTGACTTTGGCCCATTTTGCCTGAGGAACAGAAGCTGCCTAATAATTATGCACACCTTGATATAGGGTGTTGATCTCCTTAGGCCACACCCTCCCTCATTACACAAATACACATCACCTTATATGCTTTATTCCAAAGCATTCCAGTTCATACCGCTTGGAGTTGAAACATATGCATATTAATAATGATGATACGGTCTTAATACTAACTTGCCTAATAATTGTGCACACAGTGTAAACGTCACAGGTTGTTACAAAACTAATCATCTAGACATGGTAGGATCTTTGTGTGTAGAATATATTATGTGAGAGTGGGGGGAATGCAAGTATTTGGTAATATTGATTAAATTAGGAGATTATTATGATATGTGGTAGTTCTACTACTACGACTCAGGATAGCATGCCATACATTAGGCTACAAACTAAACTGGTGAACTTGATGATGTCAAATGCATAGTAAAGAGCTTTATGCTCTAGTTACGGTTTCATTCTGGTGATATGATGATTGATGCATGGCTGCCAATTAACGAAGCAAAATAATCTTGCTCTTATAATACTACCACCATTTAGGTTTCCCTATCCACATTTTATCTATGACCTGCTTGGAATAGTGCACGTGCCAGAACCACAGTGGGCATATTTAATATCAATTACAACAGTTTTTGTGTCAAAACGATTGATAGTTAAAAATGCAATGGAAACTTAAAACGTTAGGTTTTTACTCAGCACATAATAAATGTATGTAAAAAATTTAAATTTATGAGCATGTCATTATAAACTGCATTTAATCCACAACAAGATATTTTATAGGAAACAATACTGGTAGGACAATGTGCATATTTCCTTTCACCTGAAAATCCATTTCCAGTTCGATAGAAACGAGCTAATTCTAAAACCTAGCATTTCAGTGTGAGATTTATCACAGAGCTCAAAGTTTAGCTAATGAAGGGAATAATGTATTACAAAAAATAAACTGGTTAAAGACTTATCTAATAATTCCATGTGGACTCAGAGTTTTCCGCGGCACACGTGTAGCTGGTGCTCTTTCCTACAATCTTGCCCTCATCGGTGTTGTGGTTTTCTACTGTCTGAACGTTGGTCCTGAATTAACTAGTGAACTGTTTGAACATTGTTTTGTCTCTCTCGTGCCTCTGTATATAAGGCTTTGTAACTATACGGCTATGATCAAGCAATGCAAACTGTTGTTTTTAACATCATTCACCCTTACTCTAATGAAATACTTCAGGGACATGTTGACACCACTTTATTTAATGTGTTTTTATCTTCAAGGGCAGTTACTAGGTTGACCCCTCACTCAAAAAACGAACATTTCAGAATACTCTATAAAGCGATGAATTGGTGTTGTCTTGGTAGTGGAGAGGCAGTACAGTATGTCAACTCTACAGTATGTCTACTGTGTGACTGATTAGCTGTAATGGGACATTACCAGCTTACCTCAGATGTCTCCCAATAACCTTTGTTAGGGCCGATGCATTTTATTAATACATCATAAAGAAAATGTCATTTGATGCATATCACACAACAATAAAACATTTTTGTTACTTTGATTTGATGGTTACTTCATGACTTGACATTAATTGACTGCCTGATGTGATTGACAATACAAATAGGAGATTAAGAATATTAAATATTGACATTTCCATTAGTAGTGGTCCTTAACAGGTGACCAAAGCAGATACATACTGGGACAAAAATAGTTTTGGAACCATAACATAGTATCTTATTTAGGGGAGAATGTTCTTACTTATGGGATATATACTCTGTTTTTGGATTTTGACAATAGTTTTATTTATCTTGTCAACTGCAACATTTAGCTACTTTAACTACCCAAAACAATCCTGAATGACACTCTCCCCTTATAACGGGCCAACGAACTGTGCTGTTAGAACCATTGAGCAAATATTGAGTCCTTGATACATTTTGGTCTTCCATTCATGCCAATTGAAAGCCTTATTGTTGAAACAATGACTCACAATCACAGAACGTGTTAAACAAAGCATGTTAGCTTGTGTTGTTCATTAAAAACGTGATGATAATGCCACAGAGCTTCCCACTCTTATATCTGGTGCACTGTGGCTTGACTCCTTTAGAAATTTATTCGCTAGAGAAATAGTTTACAGCACAAATCCTAAGGAGATTTTGTGCTGTTCTCATTGATCTCAACACCTTCTGGATGTACAACTTGAGTGTACATTTTACTCTCTGCTTGTATGCTTCTTGCCTTAGTCTTGACATTTTAAAGGAACAGGACCTGAAAAACAATACTTTGAAATAGTGGTATATTGTGAACTCATAACAAAAGCAATATTGGCAAATGCACTTTTCGGTTCTAATTGCAACATCTCAAAATCTACACTGCAGACAGTGTAGTACATTCACTTCCATTTAGTGAGTGATAACACAGTAGTTAGTACATTCACTTCCATTTAGTGAGTGATAACACAGTAGTTAGTACATTCACTTCCATTTAGTGAGTGATAACACAGTAGTTAGTACATTCACTTCCATTTAGTGAGTGATAACACAGCTCTGAGTGAACAACACAGATTTTTGTAAACTTTATAGTACCATTTTAGCAGTATATGTTGATCGGATCTGGATGTAGTTTTTGTTTGGCGTCTGTACACCCCCTTTTTACCTTTTTATTTTTTAAGTATTTGAAGACAAAACATTAGACTTAAGATAATCAAGAATGAAAAGTTGTAGCTTCAACATTTTAATAGCTGGTTTATATGCAACCTCTTTTAATTGGGCATCTGTGTGTGTGCTTGTGTATTTATATAGATCGTCCTCTGTGTTGCCATGTTCCATGTACAATATATGTAATCATCATGGTAACATCAAGTGACTTGATTCAGTTGAGGTGATAATGGTGTATATTGTGGATCGGACGGACCGTTGATCACAATGCCATAGAACGTATGGATAATTTTATAGGAAATAGGTTAGGTATGTAAGTCTGTGCTTTGTTTGTTTGTGACAATTTGGGCAGGTGGCTGTCATGTCTTCAGTAGTGTGTATGAAGTTAAGAATGTGAGTGTGAAATGGAAATGTGATCTGCTATAAGCAAAAGGGCAAAGAATGTATGTATTCATTTGTCTATTGTACACAATTTCCTGGTTTACAAATAACAGAGAATATAGTTTTTTCCTAGTCGGTATTGTGAAATACATTCCCTATTAAAAACTCACTGATGTTAATACAATTCTGGTGCTACGGTCTACTAGTTTATGGTTGAGTACTTTGATTTGATCCTTTTAATTTGAGCATATTTGAAAATAAATGCTAATGTGCAAGATTAGGCCTACTGATTCAGATACAGCATCCTACGTGGTGTCTGGGTGGACTAATATGCACGAATGGATTAAAGTTCTGAATTAAATTTCCTGGGGGAAGGAATGGTGTATTTAAAGCGAGATGTTGTTGGTTTGCCATGTCCTCTGCCTTAAAAGCCCTCCGTTTTGGTCATTTTGCTTCTGGATAGTTGAATTTTTTCAGGAAGGCAAAGACGTCCATTTTTGAAGTCATTGGTCATGGTGTTCTTCTAAGTTTTGTTTACTCGACAGACCAGCCAGGTGAATTGTATCAAAGGCCCAAAGCTACAAACGTACATTATGCGCATGGATTGTGGCATGTCCGTATTGCCTGTACTGAATGTCATTGGCAATTTTGCTGCTTTTTTCCTCCATCTTTACAGTTGTGGGTAGAATTAGAAATTGGTCAAGAAATGTTATATTAGGGATGACATTAGTGGTTAAACTTGCATGTTAACATCCCATGTGACTTCAGTGTAAACTTTCAGTGATCATGAAAATGGTATTCAGGCCTAACTATGAATTCAGGTGCTGCGTTGTGAGCAGGGAAAAATGCATGAAATGCTTTCTTTCTGGCCTTTTATTTTTCAACTGTTTGTTTTTTTCTTGCACTGTAGGCTCTTGTGAAGTAAGTTAGGGCTACTGCTGCCTTGGTAGAGAGCTTGAGCATGCCTGCATTCAGTATTGTGTAATCTCTAGAGCCTTCAGTTGCTTACTGCATAATAACTTATCTAGATTTTACTAGCATGACATGAAGTACATTTGTTAGATATTAAATACATATTACCTCAGAAATATAAGTTAAAAATCATTTTAATAGAACATTCTCAGATCTGAAGTTGTATCTCATAGGTAAGGTACTTAAGCCCATGCTATTTTTATGTAATTGCCCTGATCACGATGTTGTGTTTAGCCTACCTCCTTGACGCACAGCTCATCTGTCTTCATAGCTTATAAATGGTCTGAAAAATATGAAAGCACTTTTGATAATTTTTTTATCCAAAAGACAAAATCCAAGTATATAAGTGCGGTTATAAGACGGAACGAAAAATAATATCACAACAACTGGAATGTGAAGCCAAACTGTATCATGAAGAGAATAAATTCTGTTTAAGGTCTTACGGTTGTAGCATACACCTGGTGACCCTTATCTGTGGTTCACGTTCGCTGTTCTCCAAATACTTGTTGCAACAAGGTACTTTTTTATGAAATGCCCAGAAAGTATCCTTTAACCACCAGTAATCATCCTGTTTCATATTACTGTGGGATTTACTGTACGTGTGTGAGTTGAGCCATACCTCTAAACATCTAGTTTACAGTTGTGACCATGTACACAACTATCAGAGATTGAATGTGTGTCTAACCTATGTACAAAAAGCAACAAATGACTAATGCTCTTATTGAAGTCTGATGATGGAGATATGATGCAAGTAGTGTTTACATGTCAAACGAAAATCTTATCGTATCCAGCCTTAAGCCTTCAATGGAAAAAGAAAATTCTAGACCTGCAATGATTCACTTAGCATACAAAACGCTTCCCCCACCAACAAACGAGCCCTTAAATAGTGATTCACACAAATACCCCGAACAGCTTTACTCCTTGTTTGTGATTTAATGTGACAATGCAATTCTATGAAGCACTATGCCTTGTTATATCATTGTGTGCTGGTGAATGGCTGTTACAAAACGATTAAGGGTAATTTAAGTGAATCAAACTGTGTATTCTGCATAGATTTTCTGACATTAAAGGAGAACAAACCAAGGCATTGAAACCTGATTTGATATTTTCTTTTTTACAATATGCTGCGGCCTAGGAGTCTTGTCATTCAGTGTTGTGGCTTAGGATTGGTTATGTTTAAATAAAGTGCTATTGCTTAATATATATATACTTGGTGTCATATTGTTTTTTTTTTACAGTTCAATATACAGGGCCATCCATAAATGTACTGTGACAAGTGTTGTGTTCTCTAGCACATTTGTATATTCAATAAAACATAAAAAAACAAGCCTCGTCAGATCAGGTAGATTCTGGACATTAAGAATGATTGATGTCAGCTTCTATTTACAAAAACGTTCATCAGCTGAACTACAGAGGCTGGACTTTGAATGTGCAAAAACACTAGTAGAGGGTCTAAAACCAAGAGCCTGCAGAGTTCTGGATGAAAGCATTGTGGAAAGATGAGACCAACAAACATGTACCACAGTGATGGTAAGAGTAAAGTGTGTGGAGAAAAACCTGGAATATCAGGTTCTCTGTAATAAGGTGGAGGGGTGCTGTTTTGGTTATGTACATCAACTCTTTAGCTGCAAGATGTATAGAAACATATTGTAATTCCTATACGGTCTAAAATGGATAAAAACATTGACATTAAAGCTGACGTTTTGCCCCTTCACCTTTTAATTTAAAAATCAATCTGCTAGAATAGAGGTAACTTTTACACTATCCAAATACTTGGACTGCTTTGTACAATATACGGTAATTGTTTTCTCAGCCAAAAGCAATGCTTATTTGTTTGAGTAAATGTTTGCACATCAAGCTTACAAAACACATTTGTTTAAAAAAAGAACATTTTATTATAGACAAACTTGAAACATTAAGTTTACAAAATGTAAAGACTACCTTTTATTAATATGTTGTCTTACATTTTAAATAAAGGGAATTTCAGGATATTTTCTTCCAGATCAGGTGAACTGTTTAAATTACAACAGTTGTTTCCATGACCACCCATAGTTGTGTATAGTCAATTGTTTTGGTTCTGTTTCATACAACAGCATCCAAACCTCCCATCATATTGTTACAGCTTGGCATGTTTAGTGGAATATTTGTGTAAAAAAATAACCACTTACCAATATTTACAATTCATTCAGGATTAACAACAATTGGTATAGCATCCAGATTAAGGTGGATGTTTTAACAAATCTAATCCAATCTTTATTTCTTTTTACAAAGGTGCCTCTATAATGACACTCATAGTGGCACAAAATAAGTAAAAACTGTGAATGCATACAATGGGTTTTTAGAATAAGACTGTAGAGACAGCGTTATAGGAATTTGGCACCAAAGACTAATGTTTTGACTACTTTGTACAGAAATTTGTAAAAAATACATTTGTTTCCTACGCAATAAGAAATGTGGTGTTTTCTAAACAGTTCACCCAATATAGATGATATTCTTATCTGGACCTCAGTAATTGCATCAGTTCAAATCAGTCTAGCCAAACAACAAATTTTCTATTGTCCAAATAATTTGTTCACCTCAGTCTATTATGGCTTTCCTTTGAAAAGAACGGGACAAGCTACGTCACGAGAGTCAGTTGCTCAAGGCTGACTATGCCTTTCCCGAATTTTCCCAGACCCCCAGCGAGAAGCAGCAGAAATTATCGTAGCGCTGCCCGGGATTTGGGATACATGAGTCGGATTACAGTTAGTGAGCGTAAATCATCTGTCCAAGAAGTTGCAGAGTGTTAGGAAACATTGGACAAGACCAATTGGGAGGGAAGAAAAATAGAGGGGTCACAAAAAACAGAGTATGAAACAATTCGATAGGAGAAACTCTTATGGAACCAATTAGTTAGGATACTATTTCTTAACAATAAGTAAATATATTGTTATTGTCATTGTGTTCAACAACTGACTGAATTACATGAGACACTTTAGACTTATTGCAGTTTGTTGTCGAAGAACTGTGACCGATGTGTAAAAAAACAAGTCAACAGAGGCAGTCTCATTGTTTGACATTTCTGCTGGGGGTGAACTTTGCTTCCCTCAGCTCCAATCATCTTTTGGCCGATCGTCTGGTCTCCTTTCCATTAATAAGCGCAGACCCTCCTACTCCTGGATTAGATGCTCTGCTGCCCACAACACTGCCAGCCCGTCCGCCCTGCTGAGGGGTAGATGAGCCGGATCCTGGAGAATTCACACCATTGCCGTTGGTAGTTTCATTTCCTATAATAAGAAGTCAAGTGCTGTTATAGTGTTTGGAACTAACCAATTGTAAAAGGCCATGCAATTTTTTTCTGAACCAGCAACTTCCAGGTAAAAAATGAACTTCATGTGTAAATTATAGTTTTTTTTTTCAGGAGTTGTACAAAACTCACCAAAGCCTGATTGAATTGTTGTGAGGGGAGGTGACATTCTGGCAGATGATTGTGGTCCCTAACGTAAAGTTTTGAATACTACTGCTTTAGCGTACTGAGAAGTTTTGAATTATAATGCATTAGCGTACTGTGAAGGTTTGAATACTACTCCTTTAGTGTACTGTGAAGGTTTGAATACTACTCCTTTAGCGTACTGTGAAGGTTTGAATACTACTCCTTTAGCGTACTGTGAAGGTTTGAATACTACTCCTTTAGCGTACTGTGAAGGTTTGAATACTACTGCTTTAGCGTACTGAGAAGTTTTGAATACTAATGCTTTAGTGTACTGTGAAGGTTTGAATACTACTGCTTTGGCGTACTGTGAAGGTTTGAATACTACTTTAGTGTACTGCAAAAGACATTGAGATTTAGAGTGACGAATGCTGAAGTCATTGATTATCTATATTTGGATCTGCTCTAGCCTTATTGTGAATGCTGAGGGCCAGAATCTACAATAGTCCATAACATAGCTTCTACACTGCTCAAAAGAATTAAGGGAACACTAAGATAACACATCCTAAATCTGAATGAATGAACTTATCGTATGAAATACTTTCGTCTTTGCTGATGACAAAATCACACAAAAATTATCAATGGAAATTCAATTTAACAACCCATGGAGGTCTGGATATGGAGTCACACTCAAAATCAAAGTGGAAAACCACACTACAGGCTGATCCAATGTTGATGTAATGTCCTTAAAACAAGTCAAAATGAGGCTCAGCAGTGTGTGTGTGGCCTCCACGTGCTCGTACGACCTCCCTACAACGCCCGGGCATGCTCTTGATGAGGTGGCGGTGTTCTCCTGAGGGATGTCCTCCCAGACCTGGACTAAAGCATCCGCCAACTCCTGGACAGTCTGTGGTGCAACGTGGCATTGGTGGATGGAGCGAGACATGATGTCCCAGATGTGCTCAATCGGATTCAGGTCTGGGGAATGTAGCGGGCCAGTCCATAGCATCAATGCCTTCCTTTTGCAGGAACTGCTGACACACTCCAGCCACATGAGGTCTAGCATTGTCTTGCATTAGGAGGAACCTAGGGCCAACCACACCAGCATATGGTCTCACAAGGGGTCTGAGGATCTCATCTCGGTACCTAATGGCAGTCAGGCTACTTCTGGCGAGCACATGGAGGGCTGTGTGGCCCCCCAAAGAAATGACACCCCACCCCATTACTGACCCACCGCCAAACCGGTCATGCTGGAGGATGTTGCAGGCAGTGAGCACAACCCCCACCTGTGGATGTCGGGCCCTCATACCACCCTCATGGAGTCTGTTTCTGACCGTTTTAGTTGACACATGCACATTTGTAGCCTGCTGGATGTCATTTTGCAGGGCTCTGGCAGTGCTCCTCCTTGCACAAAGGCGGAGGTAGCGGTCCTGCAGCTGGGTTGTTGCCCTCCTACGGCTTCCTCCACATCTCCTGATGTACTGGCCTGTCTCCAGGTAGCGCCTCCATGCTCTGGACACTACGCTGACAGACACAGCAAACCTTGTCACAGCTCGCATTGATGTGCCATCCTGGATGAGCTGCACTACCTGAGCCACTTGTGTGGGTTGTAGACTCTGTCTCATGCTACCACTAGAGTGAAAGCACCGCCAGCATTCAAAAGTGACCAAAACATCAGCCAGGAAGCATAGGAACTGAGAAGTGGTCTGTGGTAACCACCTGAGAAATTGACTGTCAATCAGTGTTGCTTCCTGAGTGGACAGTGTGATTTTTGTGATTGACTTGGAGTTGCATTGTGTTGTTTAAGTGTTCCCTTTATTTTTTTGAGCAGTGTATATACACAAGGTGCTATAATTCCTACACCATACACCCAATTTCGATGTAATTACAATCAAATTACACCTGAAGGTCTGCACTTTAAGCTCATATTCATTATTGAATTTCATCTCCAATATGCTGTGGTAGACAGCTGAAATAATGGTAAATTAGTCCAAATATTTAATAACATACCGGTACTTAGAACTGTACATTTTAAACTTTTGTGTTTATATTTTGGTTTAGTATAAATACAAGTGTTAAATATCAGTATTTCTTCCTCCTAATGCATGTTCTCTGGAATGTATTATGAAAATAAAGTTTTGTATTCATACCCATGTTTTAGCCCTTTTGTCTCCCCTCCAAATATAATGAATTACCGTTTGATCATGGTTTTGCCTCATTATTTAAAGATGGTGACAAGTTACCAAATGCTTGCAATTTCAGCGAGCAGTGTCATAAGAAAATGGACATGACTTAAGAAATATGGGTGAAAATAAACACTAACAAAGGCTTCCAATTTTACATGTTGCTTTGAAGATTCTTACCCAGAGCACCTTACAGTAAGTACAGAAACATCTCCCGGTTAACCCATGGGGAAAGGTGTCTTTCAATACCACAACATCTGGCCCACCCGGGAATCAAACCAGAAACCTACAAGTCTAACTCCGTAAACACTGAGGCGACTGATGGCGCAAAGTAATTGGTATTATTTTCAGACATTAGTGGACTTACCAGTTGAGCCTACAGAGGAGCTGTTGTTGTTCAGGAGGTTTCCTTGGTCACTTAGAACCTGGGAATTGAATCATCGGTTTACAAATAGCACAAGAGAAAGAGTAATGAGTAACTATGTTTTTAAGAACTGGAATACTAGAATATGTGGACACCTACCAATACCTACGTGTCTGGTTAGAATGTTCCCTTTCATTCCAGTCCCACATTAACCATCTTCAATAAAAAAATTCATCTAGAATTGGCTTCCTTTTCCACAACAAGGCCTCCTTCACATATGCTGCCAAACACACCCTGGTAAAATGACTATCCTAGCAATCCTGGACTTCAGTAATGTCATTTACAGAACTGCCTCCATCTCCCTCTTGAAAAAGTTAGATGTGGTCTATCACAGTGCCATCCGGTTTGTAACCAATGCCCCATTGAACACCCACCACTGCGACCTACGGGTATATGCTTGTGTACACAGTCTCGCCCGCTTCCTTTAAATCACGAGTATCAGAGCTTCTGTCTGATCACTGCACATGCTGACCCTCATACACCCTTCTTCTGCCCATTTGATCTAGTGCCTTAGCTTTGCCCCATGGTGCCATTGCACGCACCGACCTGCACATTATCTTATTTGTTGTCACTTGCACAATATCCATTTGCACAGTTATGATCAAGTGTTAATTAACTCCATTGTATTTTCCTAGCCACTTTACATACCAACTGATCTACCTCTCAAATTCAAAATTAAATTGCACTAATTGTACATATACTTACATCGTTCACTCTGAAGATCTGCACCTTGTAATTTTGATTATATTTTTATTCCCTTGCCTAATTCATATGTAATTTGGGTAATTCATGTGTAACTTTGCGTCATCTTGCACCTGTTTGCTTTATCTTGGCCAGGTCGCCATTTCAAATGGGAAATTGTTCTCAACATGCCCACCTGGTTAAATAAATAAATTAAATTTAAAAAACTGGATGATTCACCAGAAGTGGATTGGTCTAGAGAAGGCCAATTATTAACTTGATTTTCTTCAGTTTTGTGTTTTTATTAGTTGCTATAGCTATTAAAATTCCAAACCAGTTCTGTTGTCTATGGAATACATTTCTGCATTAGTCAGCAACAACACCTTACAACTAGCAACATCTTTTTTCTATTTGTGCTGTATTGTCCTTCATTGGCCTGGAGATGTCACTTTTAGTCAAGATCCCAGTACACAGAGCACAGTGTGTTTTGGAAATGAATTCAGGTGCACTTTGACCTTAGACTACTGTCAACACTGTTCACAGTGAGGACCTCACCCTTTCCAACTCATTTTGCTTATGGTGTTTTGTCTATTAAATAATGTCTTCGTGTGATTAGTAAAAATATATTTGTATGGATTGTTTGCATTGTCGGATCAGGGCTTGAAAGCAAGCATTTCACAGTAAACATAATTTGGTGCATTTGATCAACCCATTGGAGTATGCAGTTAACCATAGTTACAACATTTCCCAAAACAAAATTAAATTTTCCATTTTCTTCCAACTTTTCTGTAGCAATTTCTATGCTCACAACCTTAACACAGGCCTTACCGTCTTGCTTTTCGTCTGGTCCATGTTAGAGTATTCTGGGTTGGGCTCACTGAAGTTTGGCACCTCAGAGTAGATCATACAGAACCTGAACACAACATCGGCATTGGCCATTATTAGTTTACACTGTTGACCCAATACATGTACTGCTCAACCTCATTTACACTGTGGACAAAATGTTCTGGGATTAATGTAATATATAGACATAAGACTTTGGAAGATTTGTTTGGGTATACACATTCGGTTAAGTGAGGATTTTCTGACATTTCGCACAAAGCAAATACAGGACTTACTCTCCAATCTTTGAAAGCTCTCCACCTCTGCCTGTATACAGAGTCAAGCAGCCTTTAAACACTGATGCATATCTGAAAACAAAGAGGCAATCATTTCAATCCAAGGTACATTTCCACAATATTGTTTATGTGATCCAATATTGTGGATTACTAATAATATATGGAACATATGCAATAAATTAACTATGCTGCTACGCAGACATTAACTACCAGTAGTTTGTCTTTTCATATTTCATTGCGGATTTCATATTCTGCAGATAATCCAGAGCTCTGTTGCTACACCAAGGTGTTGACTTGCCTGAGATTTGGTTGAAAATGTGAATGATACTTAGCTGCATACTTAGTTTAGATGCAAAACAACTTATAACACATAAAATGGTAAATATGAAAGGTTTGAAAATAATTGTATTCAAAATTCTGATTCAGACATGTGGACAAAACAGCCCGATTCAACTGTCCCTCACATATAACTCTATGCAATTCAATGTTAGGTCTCCAGCCTGTACTGTGACGTGAAATCGATGACTCACCCCTTGGTGAGTCGGATGATGTCCCCGGTTTGGATCAGACCCCCAACCTCATCCCAAACAGATATGCTGATGCTTCCAGTCTTGTCGGCCACCTTACACGTCCGCACCTCATGCCCATCCTTAGTCTTTGTCACTCTTCCTGCGTGAAAGGTGCCAGATAATCTCAGTGATTGGGTTAACAAAGTAAAAAAACAAGACAGTTGTACAAGAAACGTGTGGAATATCTCAATGAGGGGGGAGAGGGACGTTTAACACAGCTGATATTTGATGGCTGGCATGATTACAAGGTAATAACTACATACTTTATGTTAACCATCATGAAGTTAATACCACATTAATGTTTATTGCAATTAAACAAACAGACCCGTTTCCAGTACGATGAAGATAACGTTGAGATTCTTAAGTCCTGGTTTGATGTCCTTGACGTGAGTCTCAGTCGTCATCTTTCAAATGCACGTTATGCATCCAAAACTGTTGTTAACGCTGGAAATAAACACTGACATGTGGAAGTGATCATAAAGACATGCTTTTATCCACTGAAATTAAAGATAAACTTTATCCAAATATGCTACTCATGATGACATGTAATGAATAACGTAAATTAGAAAGTCTGTGGCTATCGCAACACCAGTCGTGCAACTGGTGTAGCTGTTGCCGCCTGCTTTAGTATCTACTGTAGTGAAATGAACATGCTATGCAGACCTAGCATATGGAAGCTATGCTAGTTTACGTTATCTATGGCTAGGTAAATAAGTTGATATTTAACTACAAATGTCATTACCTCAACAGTTTAGGGTTTTCGTTCACAGCAGCGATATTCGGTATAGGCGATTTTAATTAATATGATCAATTAAATACAATTTAATTCTGCTTTTCCTGCACGTAAAAGAGCAATTACGTTTTTTTCGTGAGCATCCGTACGTCATTACAGTAGTGGCGGTGAGTCGCAGACCGTAGATTACTTTTGTTGAGATGGGAAACAACATTTGTTACGTGTGTACGTCATCAATATTCCGCGCGTTGCAATGAATGTAAGACAACTTTACACTAAATGAAAACCACCAACATTACCACGAATTAAATTAACAAAAACATTTTATGAAGAAAGACTCGGCTCAAATTATATTTTCTTTAACACGGGACTTGGTGACAATAACAACCACGTGACGCAGCATAGCAACGTGAACGCAATTGGTCGAATGTCTGATAGTAGAAAAATGCCCAATTTCCTTCATCTCTGTAGATAATTATTCCCTGTTGCATTTTGCTGGTTAAATGCACTGCCAATCAAAATTATTGTCCAATGATAATGGACAATGTGGGATGCGCCTGTGATATAATCATACGATAGGCTCTTTATCAGAGAAGCTGTTCAAATCGTACCATATACTGGTGGAGTATAATGTCAATCGAAAAGTTCACAAGTTTGTTGCTTAGCGGCAGGGGTCGAGGGTTGGACGTGGAAATGTGGTGAAAGTGATCAAGGAAAAATGGATATCGTGCAGGCATGCAAACCTAAATACTGACGCACACGTTATTAAACGGACATTTGATCTACTGTCTAGTTTCATATGAACAGGTAACGCTACACAGTTTTACTAAATATAAGCGGTATCCCATCTAGTCATAACCCTAGCGTTGTGCTGTACTGTATATGCTTGTTTTCCTGTGTGTGATGCCAGGTTGTGCCAGTCAGCTAACATTAGCTGTTCGCTAGCTAAGATGAATTGGTTCATGTAGTCAGGGGGTGTAATCATTCGGCCAAACTTGATGTTTTGCTAAACGGTTCTTCGCATATGTTCTATTGGTTGCAAACAGGTCCCGCCCGTTATTGTTTCATTACTAAAACGTTTTCTTAGTGGAATGAATACAGCCCAGCTGTTGCTAGCTAGCTGTTTCTGAATCCACGTTACTTTTCTAATTGGTATCAATCACTAAGCTGTCCTCTGTTTATAGCAGGCTACTGTTTGATAACTTGCTGTTATACCAATAAAGCACGTTCCGGCATTCAGTTTTAAATTCGGTAATGATTTCCGTTTTGGATATAACTAACTAGCTAGCTAACTAGCATTGCTAGCCAATCACGTCTTCGTTAACTACAGGTAATGAACGGGACAATAACGTATTAATTAAAAGAACCTTGCATAACGTTGATTGTATTTTTATCCACTAGAAGCATTTTCTGAGGTCATCATTATCCAGGCCTCGGGTTACTACTCTTTTCCAGTGGTCTGCCCCTGTGGTCAGTAGTGTCTGGTCCATATTTTCAATGAAGAGGAAGACTGAGGATTCTGGCCCAAGAAAGAAATTACAACGGTGAGTGGACATTTAGTAAACGCACACCTGACCTGGTACAGATGACCTGGTATTTTCACAAATAAACCCCCCAAATATGGAGCCCCAACTATTTTGGTACTTAAAATATAGATTTTGTATGATAAGTTTCCTTTGTGTGGTTTTAAACGTACCTTTTCTGACATGTCAATGAATAGGAAAAGCCAAGATCACTCACCAGTGCTGGTGAAAGGGTGCGTTCAAGCCAGGTGTAAGTTCTAAGTTCATACCTTAATAGCTTAAATAGTTAAAAGAACAGTAACATATCTGATGAATGCATATGTTACGTGTCACTTGTTTAGCCAAGTACAATTATGTCAAATAAAATACAAAGAAAAGCCACATTTTTTGACAAGTTTGTGTTGACGAATAAAGAAAAAAGTTTGCCAGTCAAGTAAATATGTTTTTAACACCACGGACAGCGACAGCTGATTGACAAAGATGGTGCTGAACAGTCCAAGTGCGCTCAATCAGTGCCACACTATATAATTGGCATGGCAATATATATTGAACAGTTTGTTTGCAGCTCCATAGGTAGGCTACAGGTGCTGAGATGAAAACTGAGTAAAACAACAGATTTATAAAATTCTGAGTGACTTATTCATAACAAAATATAAATTCTTAGACTATTTAATATTCTGACCATTTTGTTGTCTGCTTAACGATCCTACTGAACAAATAAATCTAACAAAACTATATACATTTCATGGTCCCTTATTAAGTCTTCATCATCCTCTCCTTCATGGTGACGAATCTGTCAACCACTTTGTCCTTGTCAATATGTCTGATTCCCAAATCACACCGAATCCGCTAGTTGCGTTGCATATGCATAGTTTTGATGCAAAGCCCTTTGCCTCATTT
>JACXGM010003673.1:26605-40980 GCA_016801145.1 Umbra pygmaea
TGTTTTCGATTGATGTCTCTGTAGACATCTGCTGTTATATAAAGAATGGCAGGATACCCGGCAACCGCGCTTATAAGTTTCTCCTCCATTTTTACATGCGCTGTGAAACAGTAGACAATGCGTAAATGAGGCAAAGGGCTTTGCATCAAAACTATGCATATGCAACGCAACTAGCGGATTCGGTGTGATTTGGGCATTATACCTGTTGCACCAGCAGTGCGTAAATTCTAAATGAGCTAAGCCTGGTCGTATATTCCACGCCTAGTAGCTATAGCAGGCGCAGCCAGGGTGCTGGGTGCCGATTTATATAAATTATTTAAAATGTCTTGTTCTGACTCTCTGATTGCATTACGATGTAGCTGTAAATCTGTAAAGACCGTTTTGTTCAATCAAAGATGCAGGGCACATTGTTTACGCAGCAACCACAAATCATATTACCGTATCTCTATTAATAACCCGCTATGCATTCACAGCTGTTTGGTTTGGCAATTATCAGGTTTGAACAAGCATTTCAGATTTGTACATGGAAAAGGCTATAACCTACATTTCAGGGTAAATTAAGATACAGTAGATATGTCTTTCAGCTTTAACTACTACATGGATTATCAATCAAATGGCCAAAGTGTTCGTTAAAACGGAAGTAACGTTACTGTACGTTACAAACAAACCAAGCATCAGAATGGTGACAAAAGGTGATTTTAAGTGACTTTGAACGTGGTATGGTTGTTGGTGCCAGAAAGGCTGGTTTGAGTATTTCAGAAAGTGCTGATATACTGAGATTTTCCCACTCAACCATCTCTAGGGTTTTCAGAAAGTTGTCAGGAAAAATAGAAAATATCCAGTGAGCTGCAATTCTTTGAGCAAAAATGCCTTGTTCGGATGGCAGAGGTCAGAGGAGAATGCCCAGACTGCTTCAAGCCAATAAAAGCAACAGTACTTCAAATAACCACTTGTTACAACCAGGGTATGTGGAAGAGCTTCTCTGAACGCACAACATGTCAAACCTTGAAGCAGATGGGTTACAGCAGCAGAAGACATAACGGCTGCCACTCCTGTCATTTAAGAACAGGAAACCTTATAACTGGCCCAGTTAACAAATGGTGAACGGGCTATAGAAAATAAATACACCTGCCGATAATGCTTGACCAATAGTGTTTTAAAGAATATACCTGCATTAAATAATGCTTGACCAATGTCTTGAAGGATATTTTATTCTCTCAAATTGATCCTTTTGCAATGAGTTGACAAGGCATAATATGATTGGAAATAGTTGACATTTATAAAAAATGTGGGACTTTGATTCAAAAAGTGCCTGTATTGCAGTACTTGTCGTATTTGTTTGTGTGTCTATCAAACAACTGGAACGACAATTTTTTTCATTTGTTTTTGCTTTTGTTTTTGTGTCGTTTACTTTGATACATTCAGGATAAGAATTTACGTTGATGCATGACATCAACGGCCCCTCCCTCTCACTTCTTGCAACATGTCAACATGTGCAATGCTTTACCTGGGCAGAAGTCCAAAGCTACTCAGTCGATTAGGTAACGGTTACAACAGTTCATAAGGATTAGCGCATTTAAACACAACAACAATTAAACACAGAAAACATGTTTTTTTATTCACAGAATGCCATTATGCAGTTATTACAACTCTACCACTACAAGGTATTAATTGTCATGAAAAGAATAACAAATGCCTAACAAAAAAATTGGTAAAATTAGTAGGAAGAGGACAACCGTTTTAGCAGCTTCTAAGAGAAAGGAATATTTTTACCATATGCAATTGTGGTTTTGAAGTGTAGCACTACATGGTAAAGCCATAAAATAATAATGGTTCTAAATGGTTTCTAAGTCCAGATTTCTTGCTTTTAATGTCCTGATCGGTCAAGATGTGCATAATTTAATGTGTCTGTCCCAGTTGCCATAGCCTTTAGCAAGTATTGCTGTATGTAAACTAAATTAGACTTACAAACCTGCTTTTATCTGGCTATCATCTGTAGCCAAATAATTACAATCATAAACCCGCTGTTAGCTTGACAGCATGTCTCGAATTATCGGAAATACAGGCAGCAAAATGAACAGGGTACGTTTGACGTCACTGTGTATCATTTTAACAAAAGAGACTTCAGTATCTATTACGTCATCACAAGCCAAATTTATATTATTACTAGACTGTAGGCATGGTCTATTGATGAGGAATGGATGTGAAAATTGAGTCTGGGTAAAATATCCCTTTAATTAGCTGGAGCTGCAGTGCGTGAGAGTTGACGTACAGTGAGTTGAGCAGGGAGCGAAAACCTGTAAGATGCACTACTGTCTTGAAATGCAACAGCATAATATTGTCAATTTTCTTACAATTATGAAGACTCCAGATTAATTCAAACAGCAATGTAATATTTAAAGGGGCTTTGTGTAGAATTTCACTCCTGAGACATGCTCTACTTTTTCTTTCAGTGACCAGCTTCCAAATCTGTAAAAACAATGTTTTTCGATCTTTGATGAGGAAAAGCAATTTAGATGTGAAAATTAATCCCTGCGATATGCAGTGCTTTTTTAATACACAAAAACACAGTCTAAATGCAAAATATTTTTGAAAATGGAGCCTGAATGCATAATGATCAAGGCCATTAATAAATGTTGATGCAAAAATCAGTAATTTCCTCAAGGAAATTTCTGTTCAAATGACAAAATAAGCACTGCATAATATAGGGAATTATTGACCTATGTACATTTATTATTTATGTGGTCTATTTTTAATCGACAGAGTTTTTACAGATTTTGTAAGCTGGCCACTGAGAAAGTACAGCAGGTATCCTGGGAATTAAATTTCTGAGTTGCAGACAAAAAGCTAATTAAAATATGTCTGTTGTATGGAGTATAGCTGTGTTATTGCTGTCAGGAGCTTTCTGCACACCACCGTTCCAGGACTCACTTTCAGGGTGCTTCATTGCTCAGAACAGACCTCGTCACACTCTGAGTCTACCACTTGCTATCTTAACTATGCCTTGTACCACACTACTGGCTTGCTTCTAAAGCTAAGCAGAGTCTGGCCTGATTGGTCCCTGGATAAGAGACCAATCCTGCTGGAAGGTGTGTTGGAGGGCCAGTAGGAGGCAGTCCTCCCTCTGGTCTAAAGGTCATTCCCAATTAGGGCTGTAACGATATGCATATTGCAATTAAATATGCACTTCAGAGCCCGTTATGCCCGCAACACAAACTCTGATATTTCATTTCAAACTAATAGCGCTAGTTTTAATTCATTGCAATACACATTGTGAATTAATTGTAAAGCTAGTGAATTGTAATGAAATGCAATTGTATTGTGTGCAAAGAAATAATAAGAGTATGTGATAGCAAAAACTGCACATTTAACATGTTTTTAATAACTGATTAATAAAAACATGAACAAATAAGTTGTACACAAGTTGATTGAACATATTGTCAGTGTCTCATGTAAAAAACACAAGTACATTTGAAAATAATTTACTAGAGTCTGTTGTTACCCAAAATAGAGTAATTGTAGCAACACATGATTATGGACCCACAACCTATCTATGAAATGAACAAACAATGGTTATTATAATAAATGAGGAGTACTATTATTTTGAAATGAAATATCTGAGTTCGTGTTGCGGGCATTATATACTGTTGCCAGGAGAACGGGCTCTGGAGTGCCTATCTAATCGCGATACGCATATCGTTACAGCCATATTTCCAATGCTCCAGGCCAGGGAAGGGGACATCTGCCCTGTGTAGGGTGCCATCTTTCAGATGGGATGACAAACATTGTCCTGACGTTCTGTGGTAACTGAAGATCCCATGGCACTTATCGTGAGAGGACTATTGTCATGGCAACGTAATCATCCCCAGCTTTCAATTGGCTCATACAACCATTCTCCTCCACCTGTAACTACTCACCCGGTATTGTTGCTGCAAATGACAATCTGTTCTCGGTCAGCTTGCCTGGTAACATGAAACAAACTAA
Source organism: Umbra pygmaea (assembly GCA_016801145.1). Classification (NCBI taxonomy): domain Eukaryota; kingdom Metazoa; phylum Chordata; class Actinopteri; order Esociformes; family Umbridae; genus Umbra; species Umbra pygmaea. Next base: position 30,590 of record JACXGM010003673.1, read on the forward strand.
TAGGCCTTTACAGGAACATCCAGGTTAGAATTCCCCGCTGCCTGTCGGTTGTCTTTTCCCCAGTTTGGTGCTATGTAATAGGTTATTTGTTTTGAACATCAGAACTGGGCTATAATTGGTTCTGTGAGCATGTTCCACATTGGTTATGGTCCTGCACTGAGTGATATAAAGGACGAAGTAGAAGTGATTGTTTGTTTATACCTCTAAACTTATAACAATGTTCCCACCAGTGTAGGTTGTAGCTGGTTCCGGTGATGTGCGATGGGCTACGACGTCACCCGGTTCCAGGGGGACGTGGATGAGGACCTGCTCTGCCCAATCTGCAGTGGGGTCCTGGAGGAGCCGGTGCAGGTCAGTTACACATCCACACCATTTCAGCCATTGACCGGTCAGGTCACCACAGAAAAGCCAGAATTTTCTGTTGTCAAGTCAGGTTTGTTGCAGTGAAATACAGTTGTATGCAAAAGTTTAGGCACCCCTGACAATTTCCCTGATTTTCATTTATAAATAATTGGGTGTTTGGATCAGCAATTTCATTTTGAGCTATAAAATAACTATAAAAGGACAAATAAATAAAAGGACACAGTAATGTTTTGGTAGAGAAATTAGGTTCATTGGATTAACAGAAAATGTGCAATATACATCAAAACAAAATTAGACAGGTGCATACATTTGGGCACCATTGTAATTTTGTAGATTTGAATACCTGTAACTATATAGCACTGATTAATTGGAACACAATTGGTTGGGTGTGGTCATTAAGCCTTGAACTTCGACAGGTGCATCCAATCATGAGAAAAGGTATTTAAGCTGGCCAATTGCAAGTTGTTTTTCTCTTTGACTGTCCTCTGAAGAGTGGCAATATGGGGGCGTAAATAACTCACAAATGACCTGAAAACAAAGATTGTTCAACATCATTGTTTAGGTGAAGGCTACAAAAAGCTATCACAGAGATTTAAGCTGTCAGTGTCCACTGTGAGGAACATAGTGAGGAAATGGAAGACCACAGGCACAGATCTTGTTAAGGCCAAAAGAGGCAGGCCAAGTAAAATATGGGAGCGGCAAAGGATTGTGAGAACAGTCAAAAACAGCCCACAGACCACCTCCAAAGACTTGCATCATCTTGCTGCAGATGGTGTCACTGTACATCATTCTATATTTCAGTGTAAGAACAAGTCAGCTTTATTTCGGAAGAAGTTGCTGTGGACTGATGAAACAAAGATGGAGTTATTTGGTCATAACAAGGGGTGTTATGCATGGTGACAAAATAACACAGCATTCCAAGACAAACACTTAATACCTAGAGTAAAATTTGGTGGAGGTTCCATCATGCTGTAGGGCTGTGTGGCCAGTGTCGGTACTGGAAATCTTGTTAAAGTTGAGGGTTGCATGGATTCCACTCAATCTTAGCAGATACTTGAGAATAATGTAGAGGAATCAATCACAAAGTTGAAGTTACGCCGGGGCTGGATATTTCAACGACCCAAAACACTGCTAAAAAACATTGTATTCTAAGGACAATATTCTGGAATGGCCATCCCAGTCCCCAGACCTGAATATCATTTAAAATCTGTGGAGTGATTTGAAGCGGGCGGTCCATGATCGGTAACCATCAAACCTAACTGAACTGGAGAGGTTTTGCAAGGAGGAATTGTCCAAAATACCTTCATCCAGACACTCATTACAGGCTATAGGAAGTGTCTAGAGGCTGTTATTTCTGCTAAAGGAGGCTCAACTAAATATTGATATGCTATTTCTGTTGGGGTGCCTAAATTTATGCACCTGTCTAATTTCGTTTTGATGCAAATTGCACATTTTCTGTTCATCCAATAAACCTAATTTCACTACTGAAATAATATTACTGTGTCCTTCAGTTATTTGATATATCAAAAATGGATTTGCTGATCCAAACACACTATTTTTTATAAATGGAAATCATGGAAATTGTCACGAGTGCATAGATTTTGCATTTGACTGTAGGCACAGACTGTTACTTGCTATTCTGTTTCATTTGGAAAAAAGTGTTTGTTTGTAAAGCTTTTATCGACCGAATTGTGTAGTAGTGCAAGTCATTGCAACACAGGACAGCCAGCCAGGAGATCCCATTCTGGTCACCATACCAACCGTACTCAGAATCATCACACAGAGGGCGGAGCAAATTGATAATCTGAGTTTCTGCAATGATGAAGTCCATAACTGTGCTTTGGATAGTTCCATATTGGTAGTGGGGAAAGCGAGGCAAACCTTAGGAAAAATTTTAAAAACGATGTTGCTTTAATGACCCTGTAACACTTTGCCCTGAATGCCCAATGCCATTTGCTGTTCATGCATTTAGACTTGTAATTTGATTCTGTACAAAGACGCTGAAGAGATGAACATTGAATGTTAGTGCAAGGTGAAAGTGACAACTGACACATGAGACTAGCCCCATCGTATAGGCCAGGAGGGAGAGGGGGAGCGGAATGAGGGGGGTGGAAGCTTCCGGGGTGATTGGCTTTCAGAGGGATGCGGTGAAGTCTGCAGGAGTGTGAGAGGAGCACTCGTGTGGAGAGACCGCAGGGAAACACGTCCAGAGGGGCTGTGCAGTAAGGTCTGTTTGTTGTTCTTATGGTTTGATCAGAAGGGTGTAAGTACTGTTTCCACTAATGCATGAAGATAGGCAAGAGGTGTATGGCCAAGCAAAGGTGTGTGGCCTTCAGAGGATGGTATTTACCCTTTACCCTTGGGGCAGATCACCTATCGGTGAGACCATACCGAAAAGGATGCTTGATTATATCCCAGAACGGGCAATGTGAAAAACTTGTATGGTTTCAGGAGTAAGAATTGTCTGATTGTTTATTTGCTGTGGTGTTCCATTGGTGCTTTTTGTTTTGCAGTTGTGTATTGTGTGTTTATAACATTGTATTTGTGGGCTTGTGCATTTTATTTATTGGTGGGTGATTTAAGCAATACGTATTGGGGAGGTACAGCGTCACTTCCAGTCGATGTAGCTGCTTTCCGAGCTGTCGTAGGACTTTGCGCAGCATGCTGGCATATGTTCAGGAATGTAGACCTAACAGGAATAGGGCTTTCAGCGGACACGTACTGTACACTGAGAACAGGAATGATTGGAGTGGCTTGGCTCTGTGCTGAGCAGTGACCAGCGATGCTCTTTACTCTGGCAACCCCAGCTTTGGCCAGGACATTGTGTTACACTAATGTTCATACCAGGAGTGACTGAGGACTTCAGACTTGCGAAGAGTGTGACGTCTTGTAGGCATAGAGAATGGGATAAAGAGTAGTTCCCTGTTAGATGTACACATTGGTTTTTCTGTATCCATTTTGTTTGCTCTGTGGCTCTCACTGACTGTGGCTGAAGTCAGTGCTGCTGTCTAAAGTGTCCCAGGGCTGGTGGGGTGTTGGGATGATGAATTATACTCCCTCTGGGTGGCTCAGTGTGGATCAGTAGCACTGCAGTACAGTACACCTTGCTCAAAATAAAACATTGAAGTGATTTTTATTTCTCAATTTTTTTCACCCTATAGTGATTCTTCTAAATAAAATTATACTAAATTAAATGGGTTTCCCTCCCCTTTACATTTTTCATTGTGCTTCTGTAAGGATTGACAATCACCCCCATATCCTCAAAACACTACCACTACGTTCCTCATAACATATTGTAGTTTTATTATCTTTGCAGTGGAGGATGTACAGAAATTATGTGTATTTTTGGCTGATTCCCCTCAACCATTATTGACATATATTATCTCCAGCCAATGTAACATTTTCTGCCCTGTCTGTCCCCCAGGCCCCTCACTGTGAACATGCCTTCTGTAATGCCTGCATCAGCCAGTGGTTCTCACAGCAGCAGATATGCCCGGTGGACCGCAGTGTGGTGACCCTGGCCCACCTGCGCCCCGTGCCCCGCATCATGCGCAACATGCTCTCCAAGCTCCAGATTGCCTGTGACAACGCCGGCTTCGGCTGCACCTCCATTCTGCGCCTGGACCAGCTGCAGTCTCACCTCAGGGATTGCCAGCACAACCCCAAGAGGCCGGTCCAGTGCCAGCATGGCTGCGGGTGAGGGGACGCTCCAATGAGTTCCACAAGCAATCTGGCATTAAATTGATCAGAATCCTGTCTTGCTTCAGTAGATGCAGCTTGAACAATGATCGGTCACAGATACATTTGTAAATAATGTCGCACATATCACAATATGAATGAACACAATATGTTTGCTAGCTAACCAGCTAGCTAGTTAGCACTCCATCAACCACCACTGACAAATGTGTTGAGATGCCTGTGGCCAAGTTAGCAATTCACTGTATCCTGTAAGGATACAATCGGTCACTCAGATGTTTATCGAAAGCTATACCACCTACCTAGCTCCAATTGACAAAGATTGAGCAAAATTCTGTCAACGATCATTTTGTCGCATTAATTCATCACTGTGTTACAGCTCAAACATGTATGGTTGTATATTATCATACATTATCATACAACAACACCTCCAGCTCTTCTGGTATAATTTCATCACTTATTGTAGAATACCAAATCCCTCTGTAACTCGTTATTTACATATTTAATGGAAGAAAGCAAGCAAATAATATTTTCTAAAAATCATTTTTCTATCTCACTACAAAAGTTTTATTTGTATCCGAAGGACAGCCTTTTCGAATCAACTCCATTCAGTGGCGTGACAAATTAATATCAGGAAGTGAACCAAATTCCTTCCCTGAAATTAACTGTAGTTAATGTGACCAGGGATGTATTTTACCTACAGCTAATTTCTGGACAATTGCAGTGGCTGTCTTTGGAAGTACTCAATGAGAAGTTGTTTTCAGAGTCTGACAGGTGGGACACATGACCACCACATCGATTTGTGGGTGTTTAGGGTTCTGGAGGTGTTCTTTAATTATGGATGAGCTGAGCTGTGAGGGGTCCGGGATGTGTAGTGGGCTAAGTCGCTGCATTGAAGGACAGTCTAGGTCATGGTAGTCAGTGGTTCAAGCCTGACTATGGGATCTATAACTTTCCCCGGGACCTCCTGCACGAGGCAGTGCAAATTGGCATAGCACTGCCTGGGATTTGGGTTAGAAAAGTCTGATTCTCTGTCCTGCCAACGGCAGATGTCCCCTTCCCTGGCCTGGGGCATTGGGAATGATTTTCAGACCAGAGGGAGGAGTGCCCCCTACTGGTCCTCCAACACATCCTGCCAAGCAAAAAGAATCAGCAGCTTGGCAACATGTGGTTGGATGAACTATGTGCACGCCCCTCGTCATCCCACAGATCTGTCCAAGGAGTTGCAGAGCAGGGTTAGTGGGAAATGGGAGGTAATGGAAAACAATTATGGATGAGCTAAAGGTTTCATCATTAGGACACTGCATTAATGGCTGCTGAAAATGTGGCTTTTCCATTGTATGTCAATTTATTATAAATCATTGTCATTTCCAACAGTGTTCTGTATTTGTAACATTGGTAATATCTTGGATATATATTTTAGTCAATGTATGCCAATTGGTGAATTTATATCAAAAACATGAAAATCTCAGGTGTTTGCTACTAGTTTTTGGTAAGCAGGTCAACAGAGCTGTTGGTTGAACTACAAGGATGTTGATGTCCTCCCTCAGACTGGAGATGCCCAAAGACGAGGTGTCCAGCCACAACTGCATCAAACACCTGCGCAGTGTGGTGCAACAACAGCAGGGCAAGGTGGCAGACCTGGAGAAGACGGCTGCAGAGCATAAGCACCAGCTAGCAGAGCAGGTACGTCTGGGTACTGCAGCTCTTCCTGCTGCCATCTCTGCCCAAGGCCTTTAAAGCCGTTCCCAACACTTTTTTGTAATTGGTATAAGGTTTTTATTTTTACAAATGTTGACTTTTCAAAATGTTTTTACAAAATGTTTTTACAAATGACTTTTTCAAAACAGAAACGGGACATCCAGCTGTTAAAGGCCTACATGAGGGCTATTCGCAGTGCCAACCCTAACCTGCAGAACCTGGAGGAAACCATAGAGTACAATGAGATCCTGGAGTGAGTGGAGGAACAAGCACTATGGTGTCGTACACAATGCTACGCTACGCTGTGGTATCGTACACAACGCTACGGTGTCGTACACAATGCTACGATACACTGTGGTGTCGTACACAACGCTACGGTGTCGTACACAATGCTACGCTACGCTGTGGTATCGTACACAACGCTACGGTGTCGTACACAATGCTACGATACACTGTGGTGTCGTACACAACGCTACGGTGTCGTACACAATGCTACGCTACGCTGTGGTATCGTACACAACGCTACGGTGTCGTACACAATGCTACGATACACTGTGGGTGTCGTACACAATGCTACGCTGTGGTGTCGTACACAACGCTACGGTGTCGTACACAATGCTACGATACACTGTGGTGTCGTACACAACGCTACGCTATGCTGTGGTGTCGTACATAACGCTACGAAACAATTCATAATCTAACCTAATTCACTTATTACATTGCTTCACTTTCAAAGTTTTGACGTTTTTTTTAAGTGAATTATAATAACACTTGTTTTTAGTATCCAGTTGTTATTCCAGGATTAAATATCCATGGTGTTCCTTGTTTCTCATAGGTGGGTGAACTCCCTCCAACCAGCACGTGTCACCCGCTGGGGGGGAATGATATCCACGCCAGACGCAGTCCTCCAGGCCGTCATTAAGCGCTCGCTCATTGAAAGTGGCTGCCCGCCTTCCATCATCAACGACCTGATCGAGAACGCCCACGAGAGGAACTGGCCCGCCGGCCTGGCCACGCTGGAGACGCGCCAGATGAACCGCCGCTACTACGAGAACTATGTGGCCAAGCGTATCCCGGGGAAACAGGCAGTGGTGGTCATGGCCTGTGAGAACCAACACATGGGGGAGGACATGATATTGGAGCCAGGGCTGGTCATGATTTTTGCGCATGGGGTGGAGGAGATCCTATGACCCAGTGGGGGGGGGGGGGGAGCAGAAGGGGCACTGTGTGACCTAAGCCATGGAGAGGATGCATTTATAGGAAATAGGGTGCCTATAATACCAGAATATATAAGATTCTAGGACAAAGCAAGATTTAAGTAGGTCATTAAACACCTGGTGATTTAGGAATATGATTTAAGACATAGTGAGCTGACCAACAAGACCTGGGCATATTCCTAAATATTGTACATCTTCAGTGTAAACATGTTCCTAATTCGCTTCCACGTTCTCACGCTTCATTAATCTTGTTGCAGCCAACAAAGTTATTGTTATCAAATGTGAGGTCGTGAATGTAGTTTAGTCTACCAGAATAAAGCAAGCCTAAACCCGGAGAGCAGGCGTCTTCAAGCCATACCTGATGATCTGGTTCAGCAGTAATTTCGCAAGGTTTGCTTTATCCCACTTGTGCACTGTGTCAAGAACATTTGTATTGGAGGCGAGAGTGAAATCCAAAGTTGTGCAATATATTCATTATGGTTACTATGACTAATGAAGTTGTAGGATAGTATTGCGTGATTGTTTGAATTCTGTTTGGGTGGACAGAAATGCCCAGGTCAGTCAATGCCTTTCAGAGTGTTGTGCCCTCCTCATTTTAAATCCTTTGCAGCATGTCTATATGGCTTGTGGAGCTTGTATTACCCACAGTGCACTAGGATCACTGCCTTTATCATGGCTACATTTCCATCAGAATGACAAGTTGAGAAACAGTGTCAAGTCGTTTTCATTCCTTGCAAGTAGTTAACTTTACTTTGAACAGGTGTTCACATGAACAATAGACAATGTCTGTAAATCAGCTTAGCTGACTTGTTCTCATGTGAATTTAATTCAAATTTAGTTGGGGAAAAATCTGATCTGTAAGTAGGTAGGAGAAACCTGAATGAGATGCCGAAGACAGGATTCGCCGCTCTCTCTGCCTTAAATTGAAGAATATTTAGATACATTAAATCTAACAAGGATTTGTTGCTAATGTGGAAAAGAAGGGAATGTCTTTGAAAGTTACGGAAACAAGATTGTAGCCTTGTCTGCCTTCGTCTCACCACCTGTTGGTAAAATATTTTTGCTCAGACATCTCATTGATCGTCCTCAATGGCTTCCAGTTTGTCTTCAACAGAAACGTGTTTGTCTATGACACTAATATATCTGAGTGTACCGAAGTGCAACATCAGTGTTCTTTTTCTGTCTGAGACTGTCAAAGACTTAAATACTACACAGTTCTTCAGCACCCTCTGGATATCTATGACATGGCTTCCTCCTCCCTGAGCTGATATGTTTGACTATTTCCTGTTCAGATGAAGGAATGCATGTGCACTGCAATACGAGACCACTGATCAATAATACTGATGATTTAGACCACCAGTTTGATCACAATAATATGTTGGCATCACCTCCCATTTGTCCACAACATACCTTGTTCTTCCTCTAGATGCAGAAGTGATCAGGAATGGCACTTCCTGATAAAAGGCAGAATAAAAGTTGTGGCAGGACAGAGCCTTGGTGAAGACTGCAGACTTTAGATTTTTTATGTTTAACATTTCGATTTCAGTTTCATGCCTATGTTTTTCTAAAGTTATTGTTGTGTACATGATTTATTTGTTAATCTGAGTTAATCTGTGTCCTGTGGCTAATTTGTTTTCTTTTATGATTATATGTATATAGTTGGTTAGAACTGGGTCCAATTGTATAAAATATGTACTTATTCTCAGAGGCTACCAAAGCATTTATCCAGAGCATTGTGTAAAAAAAATATTTGCCGAAAATCTGTGTATTTTTGTGAAATTACTGAGATTGACTCATCTTGGTCATGAAATGACATCTTGTTACCACACTAATGTATGACATGTAGCCTTTGTTCTTTTTTCAATCATGCATTAGTACTCTCTGTCTTGGTGATTTGTAATATCTTTCCAAGACTGATTTATGACCAGTGTTGGGTAAAGTTACTTTTCTAGTTACTTTTTAGTTGAATTCACAAGTTTTGGGAAGTCCCTAAATAAGACAAAATGATCAGGTAAATGGAGTTCATATCTTACTGGTGACCATGATTGGTATTTTCTTTACATTGTTTTATAAGTCACTGTTAAGATATGAACCCCATTTACCTGTTAATTTTGTCTAACTTTACCCAACACTGTTTATGACCCTTGAGTCCTTCACCAAATTAAGGCTACCTGTAACTACCCGGTTTCTTTCAATTAGGCAATTTTGGCTGCTGTCATCTGTGTCAGGGCGGAAGAGGAGCCTGATGCATTCAAAATAATGTTATGGAGTCAGCTAAGTATTGTGCAGAGGTGTATTACTTCCACTCAGATTTCCAAGACGCTAACCAGGGCCGACCCAAGGCATAAGCGCCTGCTTGGGGCCACCAGGGGGCCCCCAATCAAGTGCACAGGTGACTCAGCGTGCATGATTCGGCAAATTATGCTTAGGGGTTCCAAAAGGCTTCGGCCGAAGCTGACGCTAACAATAAAATGAAATTACAACACGGTAAGAGATAGACCCTATCAGACAAGGCCTCTAAATGAGTGTTTTGCTCTCCGCATGTTACAGTACTGCTCATGAGTTTACATACCCTGACAGAACTTGTTAGATGCATACCATTCTTTGAACACAAGTGATCAGGCATAACACATTTATTTGAAATGAAATTCAAATGAAGCTATAAGGCATCACAGAAAAGCACAGTTAAAACAACACAGCTATAAAGAAAATAATGAGATTGTCCCTGTTCAAAAGTCTGCGTACCTTTAGTTTTTAATACTGTATATGGCACCCATTAGCATCAATGACAGCTTGCAGTCTTATGGTAGTTGTGGATGAATTAATTTATTTAGACAGTATTCTCAATCATTACAACGAGTTGCCGAGGATTAAATCACAAAAAAGCCAAAGGCTTATTTCCATTGTGGTCCTCACAAAAAAGATAGGAGCAGTACATACATGGATTGAAATCATCACCAAGCTCATCATCAAACTCCTCATCCTCCCTTGGATAATGTTAATAAAACAATTTTTTAACTTCCTTTCTAAAAACGCTTTCCGTATTTATCAGTTTTATACAACCAGGTAACTCATTCCAGGCTATAGCACTAGTATAAAGAAAATAATTCCTCCCCATTGAACTCTTAAATCTATAAGTATAGATATCAGTGTTACTCCCCCTTGTGGAATGTCTATGGACATTCTTTACCTGGACATCAAGTAACCAGGAACTCTTTTCTTTACTATTTTAAACACCAACACCAGTTTTAAGACTTTTACCCTTTCTTCAACTTTTAAAAAACCAACCTCTCTATAATGATTCTCGTCAAGATGCAACTGAGGATGTACTTTCAAAATTACCCTACATAGCTTGTTTTGAGCAGTCTGCAATTTGTTTTTAATTCGTTTTGTACATCCACTATACCAAAATGT
>JACXGM010003674.1:0-14283 GCA_016801145.1 Umbra pygmaea
GGAGGAGGCCTCGGGGAAGACCCAGGACTAGGTGGCGGGATTATATCTCCAACCTGGCCTGGGAACGCCTCGGGATCCCCCAGTCGGAGCTGGTTAATGTGGCTCTGGAAAAGGACGTTTGGGGTCCCCTGCTGGAGCTGCTGCCCCCGCGACCCGATCTCGGATAAGCGGACGAAAATGGATGGATGGATGGATGGGTGTGTCCGTCCTCATAGGCAGTTAGTTATATTTCTACGTTAAGTACTGAGATTCAGTAATTCCTCCTCAACTGGCTATCTGAATGAAATGCATTTCAGTCAGTTCCGTATATCATGTGTTTCATGTAAATGCTTGGAAAATGTATTATTGAAGACTCACTAATTCCATTTTACAAAGGCAAAGTAGGAGACTAGTCTTTATATTCTTGTCTATGTTCCAAATCACATTGATTGTAGCCTATTTTAATGAGGCCTCTCACCAATCTGAGTTTAAATAAGGTCAGAAGGAACCGATAACCGCAAACTCCTATTGCCTTGTTTTTGTTGCTTTCATGATTTCCTTTTAAATGTTTCCTATATTAAATAGGAGATACAAAATGACAAGCCAGCTGGAATCTGCAACTCTCTTTGTCTCTCTCTTGCCCGCGGTGCGTTCCCAAATTAAGTGGAGTAAAGTTAGATCTGCTATGTGGTGGCATGATATGGAAATTAACATAAAAAAACTAAATTCTCTAATGAAATAACAATTCTTAATAATAAAGGAAACGTTCGTTTTTTATCAACATTTCTGCTGTGTTTGACAAAGTATGTGAGCGGTGCGGGCGGAGTGGGAGCAAAGCGAGGAGCGGACGCAGTTATAGGCTACCGGAGCGCAGAGCGATGTTTGAGAGGTCCAGAATGCCCATATAGTGGCCACGACTAAAGACTCTTTATGGAATTTGAAAAGATATAGGTCTATCTCTCGCAAGCACGATAGTGAATACTGTGTGCACATGCAAACAGAAATAAACGAGGTGCGTATCTACTGGTTAGACCGTGTTATAAAACGAGCAATTAAAACATTTTGTTAATTCTTTTTGTATTACATTAGGCTAAAGCCTATTTTCATTAAATGCCCACATTTTTTATCTTTATAATGTGTATATATAGAAAATACATAGGGCCTACAGTAGACTATATTTGTAAAATGAGATTGCACTGTTTTCTGTAACTGTTTGTTTTTTCATGTAAAGGGTCACACTGTCATGTTAAATTAAACAACGTTATAACAATTCAACTCAATTTAGTTTCAATATTTCAGTGATCGACATACATGGTCACACAATGGATGGGCTTTGTTAATATTGTAATATAACTTTTAAAATTATTGGTGTTAATTTGGAGTGTCGTTATTTTTCATGTCAGCGATGTGCGGGTTTGAGCAGAGCGGTTGAAAAAGGTGTGGAGTGGTGGAGTGGAGTGCAACAACTGCTCAGTGAGCGAGGAGCGGGATTCCAAATGCTCAACTCGGCTCACATACTCTGGTGTTGGACTACATTAAAATCTTTCAGAAATGGCAGTGCCCCCCACTGATGACCCAATGCCCCTCCAGTAGATCGGCTCTGGCCCCGACTCTGCTTCTGGTAGAATGTCCTTTGGAGAGACGAAAAAAAGTATAGCTTTTTGATGAATCAGAAACTCCATATTAAAAGGAGATAAAATAAAGCTTTCAAAGAAAAGAACACAATACCTACTGTGAAACACGGAGGAGGCTCAGTGATATTTTGGTCTTGCTTTGCTGCCTCCGGCACTGGGTGCCTTCAGTCCACAAAGGGCATGTTGAAATTAGAAGACTTATCAATGCATTTTGGATCAAAAAGTACAACCCAGTATCAGAAAGGTGTCTTTCAGTCACAGGTCATGACCTAAAACATACCTCTAAAAGCACACCAGAATGGATAAGAAGAAAACATTTGACCATTCCAAAGGGACCTTGTATGATCCTGATCTAAATCCCATCGTACATCTGTGGAAAGAGCAGAAACTCTTAAGTGGGAAAAGGCATCCATCAAATCTGAGAACTGGCATGGTTTGCTCAAAAATAGTGGGTCAAAGTGCCATTTGAGAAGTGTAGAAATCTTATTTAAAGCTATAGATTTTCTCCAAATGCTGTGCAACAAAATATTGAGACGTTTTTTGTCAATTTCTACTTAGTTCAGAGAATTTATTAGTTATTTATTTAAGTGGAAGGGTACTATTACTTTTGGCCCTGTCTGTATGTTGTTCAGTTTTATTGCGAACTTATAATTACCTTACAACGCTAGTTGTGAGGGCATAATTGTAGTCAAAATAAATCACTATTTTTTAACACTCCAAATAGCTCCACACTTACCTGGTATTACCTCAATATATTGAGGGTCACTACATGCAAACCTAAGCATTGAGAACGTTGTAAGTGTACAGGACAAAAACTCATCTCGAGGTGTTAGCTTCAGTGTAGACTGCTTCCCACAAGGCCATCCTTTTTCATTTTTGAATAACTTTGCTACTGTATTCCGCCTGATTGGCAATGCTTTACTAATTGTCTTGTAGCCCTGAACTTTTTTTTGTAAAGAAATTACTTTCTTTCTCAACCCTTGTGATATTGCTCTTCCATGTGGTGCCATAATTGTCAGCATTGACTGGGAGGAGATTGTATAGGTTAAATACCACCCTTAAAGATGCCTTTTGCAATATTAGGCAATATGCATATTTAGGCCTCTGGGTTCTACAAAATGTGAATATAGGCACTGTTGGGCTAAAACGGGTCCCCGCTCAGGACTTACTTTTTTTCTGTGTTTAGGTTAGTATCTTCTCTTGTTTTCCTGGGTCTAGAGGTTGTGCCTGCCCTGCAAACACATTAAACATCCCTGTACAGCTCTGGTTTGATTGACAGCTCTGTCATCAATATTAAGCATTAAGCTCAGTAAGGGAATGCCTGTAATAGTGGTGGGAAACACCATCGGGTTTCAAGCTAAATAAGGTAAGACAATGATTCTTCTTAGATTGTCAGTTAATATAAACAATATAATTAAAATCCAGACTAAAATAGGGGGCATAACCTTCTTTTTTACAATTATGAAGGTCATAGACTGTGGCTTTAATTGGCAATTATTTTGCAGCAACCTGTGTGATGATTGGTTAGACTCGTCTGCTGTTGAATTCCAGTTAATTAGCATTTTATTTTAGGTTTAATTCCTAAAAGCTTAATTCAGGTGCACCGGTACTCATTTTTGGTACCATGGTCATAAATAATTTTGTTAATAAACTTTCAGTTTTGTTGTTTTGTACTGACTAATCTAATTTGCAACCAGTAAACAAGAGTTGCTGGAATATTTTATTGTATAGGATCCCATGGAAAGTTGATTCTGAAGAGAGACAGATCATTTTCTAAGTCATCTGTTGGGGTTTACTCATTTATGCTGAGTACTGTATATACAGTATATGCAAATAATATGTATAAATATCATATTAGGACAATTTGATTGAGAAATTTGGTAGTACAATTTGTTTTTGATTGTTTTTGATGGGGAGTATCTAAAAATTGAGAAGTAAACATTGTGTTAGTCTCAATTACATAATTTCGGTGTGATATTAAATAGTTTGTTCTGATTTATTTTTAGAATTCTGAGTATTCTACAGCCACATTCTAGAATTCCATTGGGGTCTGAAGGGTTAAAGCCTGTCACACCTGATGTTGTTTGGAGAGAGAGTTCAGTGCAAAACATTGTCTACAGCTAGCTAGCTAGGGTACAAATCATTTGTAAAACAAGTGTATATGGTCTTGAAGGAAGCAAGGTCAGTATTTCTTGTATATATATGTAAATAGCCTGTCTTCATTAACACACATGTGGCCATTGCATCACACACCACTGCTGCAATGCAATCACATTGCAGTTTCTCGAAATTGGTGTCAGGTTGGGAAATACTTTTTTCTAAGTAAATTTAATTACCAACATAAAACCAATGTCACTTTATAATAATTGATTTTGAGTTTCAGTGTTTTGAAATGAAAAATCAAACAGAACAATCAGTGTCCCATTTGAAATTCAGTAATATGACAAAATTGATCAGGGATCTGAATAATTTTAAATGTCACTAAAAACTCACCGGCCACTTAATTAGGTACACCTGTTCAATGGCTCGTTAATGCAAATATCAGCCAATCACATGGCAGCAAATTAACACATTTAATCATGTAGACATGGTCGAGATCTGCTGAAGTTCAAACAAGCATCAGAATGGGGAACAAAGTTGATTTAAGTGACTGAACCCCCTTGTTGATGCCAGATGGGCTGGTTTGAGTATTAAGAAAGTGCTACTGGAATTTTCCTGCACAACCCTCTCTAGTGTTTACAGAGAATGGTCAGAAAAAGAGAAAATATCCAGTGAGTGGCAGATATCTGGGCGAAAATGCCCTGATGGCAGAGTTCTGAGGAGAGTGGCCAGACTGGTTTGAGCTGATCTGTAACTCAAATAACCACTCGTTACAACCAAGGTGATTGGAAGAGCGTCTTTGAATGCACAACACATTGAACCTCGAAGCAGATGGGCTACAGCAGAAGAAAACCACACCCACCACTACTGTCAGCTAAGAACAGGAAGCTGAGGCTACAATTTGCACAAGTCCACCAAAATTGAGCAATAGAAGACTGGAAAAATGTTGCCTGGTCTGATGCATCTTGATTTTTGCCCTACCATTCAGATGGTACAGTATGTTCAGAATTTGGAGTAAACAACATGAAATCATTGATCCATCCTTGAATCAATGGCTCAGGCTGGTGGTGGTGGTGGTGTAATGGTGTGAGAGATTTTCCTCTGCACACGTTGGACACCATAGTAGCAATTGAGCAGCCTACCTGAGTATTGTTGCTGACCATGTCCATCCCTTTATGACCACAGTGTACTCATCATCTAATGGTTATTTTCTGCAGGATAACACACCATTTCACAAAGGTCATTTCAAACTGTTTTTTGTTCATGACAATAAGCTTTCTGAGCATCCAATGAGATGGGCACAACAACACCTTTCAGAATATTGAGGGTTTAAGTTAATATTTAAAATTCAGTCAGGATGTGTGCTCAATTTGCCAGTTTGACAAACCCATATAGTAACTGGTTAAACAAGTTGGCCACTCATTGTATATTATGTCTACGTTCTGTAGACAGGTTGCCTACAATTGAAAGAAGGTGCTAAATCATTGACATTTAACTTGCATTGAGGACATAGTCAACAGCTCTGGTACAATTTACCTAATATACACTGATCTAGAATCTTCCATTCCTCAGTTCTAAACAACTGTTGATCAAATTGTATATCTATTTAAACCTGCACCATGTAACTTTTTTGAATACTACTAAAATGTACAAAAATTGTGTTTTAGGATAGCAAATGTTAGGAACTAGCAAATTGGACCCAGTGGTTGAAAACATCAACTTAAATACACAGCATTCCAAATTATTATGCAAATTGGAATTAATTGTCATAAACTTCAATATTTTCTCATAGATGTTATTGTGTCTCCGGGCTCTTTGGATCACTGAAATCAATCCCAGACACCTGGGATAATTAGTTTGCCAGGTGAGCCCAGTTAATAGAAAATACTTAAGAAGGTTGTTCCACATTATTAAGCAGGCCACAGGATTCAAGCCATATGGGAAAGAAAAAGGTTATCTGCTGTGGAAAAGCATCAAATAGTGCAATGCATTGGACAAGGTATGAAAACATTAGATATTTCACGAAACTTAATGGTCATCATTTGTGGCTTAATGGTGAAGACATATGTGGCTGATTCAGAGCACAAACGGGTTAGTGCAGATAGAGGCATAATGAGGAAGGTTACTGCCAGACAAATTTATCAGATTAGGAGAACAGCTGCTAAAATGCTCCTACAAAGCATCAAACAGGTATTTGAAGCTGCTGGTGCCTCTGGAGTCCTGCGAACCTAAAGGTGTAGGTCCAGAGGCTTGCAGTTGTGCATAAACCTACTGTTTGGCCACCCCTAACTAATGCTCACAAGCAGAAACGGTTGCAGTGGGCCCATAAATACATGAAGGCTAATTTTCAAACAGTATTCTTTACTGATGGGTGCCGTGAAACCCTGGATGGTCCAGATGGATGGAGTATTGGATGGTTGGTGTCCACAAATCGAGTCATGTTTTGAGACTGAATCATGGAGAGAGAGCTGGTAGGCCCCTTTAGTGTGTGCAGCTTTTTTCATTACTTTGCAGGTGCCTTTAGGGTCCCTGAAGGTGTGAAAATGAACTCTGCAAAGTATATAGAGTTTCTGACTGACCACTTTCTTCCATGGTACAAAAAGAAGAACCGTGCCTTCCATAGCAAAATCATCTTCATGCATGACAATGCACCATCTCATGCTGCAAAGACATTTTCTGTGTCATTGGCTGCTTTGGGCATAAAGGTAGAGAAACTCATGGTGTGGCCCCAATCCTCCCCTGACCTCAACCCTATTGAGAACCTTTGGAGCATCCTCAGGCAAAAGATCTATGAGGGTGGGAGGCAGTTCGCATCAAAACAGCAGCTTCGGGAGGTTATTCTAACATCCTGCAAAGAAATTTGAGCAGAAACTCTCCATAAACTCACAACAAGTTCAATAAATGCAAGAATTGTGAAGGTGATATCAAAGAAGGGGTCCTATGTTAACATGTACCTTGCCCGGTTAAGATGTGTTTGATTGAAATAGCTTTTGATTTCCGTAAATATGACCTCCAAATGCTTCAAATTCAACAAATGAGAATTTTCTGTTCTTTACAAACTTTAAAATGTTTTGAAAATCTGTTTTGCATAATAATTTGGAACAGTGCATTTGTTTTTTTTAAATACTGTTTTCATTGGGTGGTTTGTTCAAAAAAATTTAACTTATACCCTAACAGTTGGTGACTTGAAAATTATACTGACTATTATTATACTCGACTGACATTGACTATTTAGGAAAATCAGTGTAAAATATGATTTGCATAATAATTTGGAATGCGGTGTAATACAGAATGTAGACTATTAGAATAGCAAAGTTGACATTTCGCAAAAATCTATCTGGCTACAAATTCATACTATGGACAACGTAATATTTTTTATTTTCAGAATTGGGTATTGTCCCTGTATTCTTCCTGTGTTCAGTCAAAACATGTACATAAAGTAATTTTAAAAATCAATATAATATTTGGCACGCCAGGACAAATGGAAAGTTACATAGCACATCTTTAAACAATTTGTAGTGTTGCACCATTCTAAACAGACATCTGGAGGAAAATTAAGATGTTGACCTTTGATCTTCTGTGTTGTCAGAGACCACCAGCTTGCTCAGTGGCTCCCCCTGTTGGCCGAGTTCCACCTGACATGTCGTCTCTATGAGGAAACGGCGCTGTTCCGGGATCGTGCCGCCGTCCAATCTCTCACCCGCCTCCTTGACAACCTCCATGAGTTTCCCATCGTCCTGGAGACGGCCCTCATCAAGGGGGTTGAGCTCTAACCTGAAAAGCCGCTGAGGACTCAGAGCATTACCCCTAGTCCCAGACTGTACGACTCACAGGGCACAGGGTCCAATGACTGTCGCCCGATGTGTCTTCTTCTTCGTTTCCACACCAGGCTGAAGAGACTTGGCAGGTGTAAGTAAGCAGTGTGAAAAGCCCGCTCATTGAAACATAAGTCTTGGATCCTGTCGGGCCCAGAGTTGAGAGATGGAGATGGGGACAAGTAGTCAGTTGAGACTGTGGATATGCACCCAGATGGACTAGGTCAGCGCTAGACTGCTGAAGTCTCATGCGAAGAGGAAGTGACAGTGTGAGACTATGGGTGTGGGGGGGGAATGCTAATGACACAGCCGGCCGGCAGGTTCTGCAGGTCTACATTATATTGTCAGAGCACAGTAGGCTTTTTGCACATTTGCTGACCTAATGCCATATTCACTTAAAATAAAATGTAATATATACATACCAGCCGCGGTCGGCGGATCTTAATTGGGGAGGACGGGCTCGTATTACGCTCGGGACCGGAGTGAATGGAATGGTCCGCAACGCACAAAACCCTGTGTTTTTTAGTTTTGCACACTGGGTTTTGTGCGTTGCGCACCATTCCATTCACTCCGGTCCCAAGCGTAATACGAGCCCGTCCTCCCTAATTAAGATCCACCGACCGCGGCTGATACATACACATGGAAGAAAACAGTATTGTCTTCTCTTATGCTTGTTTACACTGTGATCCCCTCTTTGAGGAGTATGAAGGACCATGTCTCTTTTACTCAACCAGCTCTGATGTCTTGGCTGACATTGTGAAGAACCAGGAAAAAGAAAGAGGTAATAGAGGTGAGGTGATGAACTTTGACCCTATGCCTCCAGTCCTACCTATTTCTGTTCTCCTTTTCCTTGGAGTAAAAAGCTGACACATGCATGACCATATCAGGGTTGTATTCACTAGGAACCAAACAGCCAAACTAATAGGGACTAACCTGAACTTGTTTAAAAAATGTTAGTATGGTTTACAATGGTGTGCACAAATGAATATATCCCTGTCTTTTCTCTCTGTGATGTGGTCTCTGGCTATTTTTCTGTTGCCCAAATTATCTTTTCCATTATGGTATGATTAATCTAAATGAAATCATTTAGAATTGTTACTCTGCTCACAAGCTGGTGTACATTTGTATTCTCCAAAACACGGTAACACTTTATAAAAACAGTCATGAATAGATCATAATTTATAAATGTTAGAGCATACATATAAAGGGTAATGTTTAGAAACGTTAACAGAAAGTATTTTCCAGTAGTTTATCTTTTATTCTGTCAATGCCTATTCAGCTTGATGATATAAAGTGTTACCAAAAACTTGTAGGCCTTTTCTCTCTAGCAACATTTGCCTCGTCCTATACATCAGAGGTTGTATTTTACTTGAAGCACTACCCCATGTTCCTTGACTTATTCATGTTTATTGTTCACTGTTTGCCTCCTTGTTTATTCTAATTTTGCTGACATGTATATTGGCTGGTGAAATTTAAAAAATGAAGTGTTGTATTTGCGTACATTCTGAATATTGTTTTTTGTTTGCAGTTTTTTATACAGTGAATGTTTGTTAATTTGAATGTCACCTTGTAAGAAATTGTCCTTTAGTCGTACATGTTACAATATAAAATGTTACAGTATGTATTGTTTTTCATTTTATGAAAATAAATACATCTCTAAAAATATTTACAGTCTGTAATTGTTGATAGAAAATTGCAAATAATTGTTAATAATTTCATTTGTATAGTTCAAAACATTGAAAACAAAGACATTATAAACAAGGGGGTAGGAATGGGGGGGGATGTTTCCCCCAATGTTACAGACAGTAACATTAATAAGAACAATTTCTGAAAGATATATGGCGTCTCCCCCCCAATATCAAACTCGTTTCTACGCCCTTGATTACAAAACTTTATAGCTAGGCATTAGGCTATATTTGCTTTTTTGTCTAAGGTTTTTTGTCTCATGCACATTCATTGCCTAACCCACATTGACAAAGTCTTGAATACTATTATTACCAGTAGTATTATATTAGCTATTATTAGGCCTTATTCAAACCGATACTAATGTATGCCCAAATGTACTTTTCAATATCAATTTGTTTTTAAATATTAAGCTTTTAAAGTATGAAACTGAGTGTTTTTTGTTTGTGGTGTGACAATTTATAGTCAACATGTAGCTACAGTAAGTCTGGGCCCACATGTAACTTGATGCTAAGGGGAACTGTTGAAAAACATACAGGCTATTGTCTGTCGCTACAAAAAGCTTTTAACTTTTGTATTAATTATCAGTCAACTAACGTTTTGTCTTGGTAGATACTTGTTTAACATGGCATCAACCCCAAGCAAATGTATTTAGAAATACAAATCTCTCAATGCGTCCCTTCAGACAAGCCATCTGGCGTTCCATAGTAAAACGATTGTCTCCGCCTCTTTGCTTACATTCTCCAATGTGCCATAGCAACGAGAGACGAGCCCCCTGTTCCCGCGCAATGTTCCCATCCTTATAAGGCCAGGAGGGTGCAGACGCACTGAAACGTCAGCCGGTTATGCAAATCAAGTTGATTGAAGAAAATCAGAAAATGGAGGCGTGGACGACGCGCATGCGCACTGAGTCCACAACTACACAGAACGAAATACAGCGATCGAGACATCAACAAGAGAGCGGTAGGTAACTGATGCCAGACAATTGAGAATAGTTACATTGTAACGACGTGTGTTCAAGGTTATTACGTTAATCAACTACCGTCGACTTGCATCAAGGTAAGAAATGTGTCGGTAATTATTCAGGTCTAGGCTACTCAAAATGTTGGTGTTTTTGCATGGCTTTTGTAGCTATGGTTAAAAAAAAAACAAGCTCCGAGATAGTGGCCGCTTGAGGCGAACAATTAACATCCGTTTTCATAGTTAGATAAACAGCAATACCAGAACTAAGTCTAGTTATAATTGTTTTCAATATATGAAAAATGTAATAGCCTAGTTTGCACTATAATGTTGGAGAAATTATGGAAACAATATGCCTATATTTGAATTCTGTTGATTGTGAAAGTAAATAAACTCAGTAGCCTAAACAATAAAAATGGGTGACATGTTAAACGCTTATTTAGGCCTACACATCGTAACCCCCTCCCGCTCTATTGCTTTGTGCATTATTGTTGGCCGTGTATTCACAATTGTTTTGTTTTTTGGCTATTTGTCATGATGAATTGCAATAGTCATTAAATCTAAGTCTACTGCGTGTGCAATGTTACAATCTCCACGTTTTGAATGTATTTCATGTCTGCATACATGATGTAAATAATGCCCAAGTTCGAGCCCCCCATCACGCCCACCAAATCTAGTGTGCTTTCACCACGCCGGCGATTGCTCTGTCAACACGGATATATTTATCACGACAAAAACAAGTAATTGCCTATCCAGAATATATAAATAACTAAAAACACAACTAAAAAATACATTGAAATTATCAATGTAGCTACGTTGCCACAGTAAAATAAAACAAGCTTTGGAACTTGGTGCGCATTTGGTGTTTGAAGGTGCACTGCCCGTCGCGGTATCACTCACACTTAAAAAAGAGTAAAGATCACATTACAAGTGTATTGCAAAGCATCATGGTCTCGTTCGATGACGGAATATGTCTTATTTCTGAACAAAGTTTGATAATACGTTTGTTTCACCCTCATAGTCGAGTTTATTGACTCAGACTGTGGTTTGAACATTTCAGATAAAATGGGTGCGCATGATGCTGCTCGTGTGCCATGCTTCCTCGTGAAAGTGGGCGGGTATCGTGTGGATTTACTGTAGCCTATCTTTTTTATAACATAAATGTTTTATATTGACCGAATACTTTTTACTAAATATCTTAAATGACTAACGTTATTAATCGATTTTACAACTTATAAATGCTAAATATTTCGCACGTTGCAACGCATTACAAACGAGCTTCTTTCCTACCACCCTGCCCCCCCCCTCGCCTCTAAAGTCAGTTGCCATGTATGTTACGTCACGTACTGTATTATCCAGCTACTGTCTATGGGGCTGTGCCACTGCACTGTCAAGACACCCGAAGGACTGCCGCTTCGATGGAAAAACAAGTAGCATGGGGGCGCGGCTCACGGTTTTGCCGCATGATCATTTTAATGGCCTCCATGTGCTTACTAATAGTATGCTAACACAGTATATCATTATAATTTAAACGTCGATAATAAATATTTTCCCCACATTTATTGTTTTACCCACGAGGTACGTCTTTCACACACAATTCAGAAACTCGCTCACTAATCCAACCAGACCATGTGGCCAGGGTTCCGTCCCAGTCCCCAAACAAATTTTGTCAATGCAGTGGTAGAACCATGGTTACATGGCAATCTGCTTCCTTATCACTTTACTGAAATCAATAGCAGAATTTGCTCACAAAATAATAATCAAAACACAATGCCTTTTATGATCTGACTTAAAAGTAACATTTTATATTTTTATCATTATTTTATCAGGCAAGTTTCCCAAGAACCAATTCTTATTTGCAGCAAAGACCACTTAGTAGCAATTAGGGTTAACTATCCTGCTCATCAGGGGCGGAGTGGGACACATTTTCAGGCCGGAAGTTCTATAGTGCACCAGCCCATTTTATAATGGGGGTAAATTGTAATTGCAAATAGTCTACCCACTTTCAATGTGTAATTTCCTACTGTACATGTTTCATTCATTTATTTAGAGAGAGACAACTAAGGACCACTTATAGAACTGTATACAAAATCACACAACACTTACAAGCCAACCCTATGTCAGCAATAAATTCCTGAGCATTGCATTGGCGTTTTGCTTAAAAAAATAGTTTTATATAGGTAAAGGATAGCTAGTGCCTTACATTAAATATGATGTTATAATAATGATCAATTAGCCTAATAATTGATTGAAATGTTAATAGAGGCCTTTTACCAAAGTACAGATTTCTGAGGAGATTTTACTTATACTCCAGTAGGCTATTATGTCATGTGTCATGTATTACAGTTGGTCGATAGCTTCTGCCTAGCTCAGCCCTGTCAGAATAGTCACTTATGAATGATAAACAAATATGCATTGCTGAAAAACATGTTTTTTAATATAGTATACATAACCTCTCTTCTCTCTTGGTCTTCCAATATTGCAGCTTGTCTCAGCATAATGTTGTTTTGTATCCCTGTTTTTCTCATTATTCTCTTTAAAGCAAAGTTTATAATTGTATGAGTGAGGGCTTACCATGTGTTTGTCTTGCACTGCACTTCTTTCATTCTTATATTAAATAAATTAAGTGAGCTACTATGAGAGTTAGGCTTTACTGTATATTTGAGCTACACATTTAGCTAGTTAATATTTGCAGTACAGTACATTACCAGAGCTCTTGCATGCTGGCTATAGCCATCTACTGACAATGTAAAGCCAGATACTGTAGCTAGACACCTGACTGAAATATCAGCAACTATTTTCCTCACCGTTTTGAAAACTAAGTTCCAAGAGTCTGCTTTGTTTAGGAAGAGTTTTGATTTCTAAAGCAGACACAGGAGTTAGCTAATATAGTAGCAAATATGGACGTTATTAAGAAGTTATCTTTGTCTATCACCTCATCTGCTGCGTCTCTACTGTCGCGCGCACTCAGAAAAACAGACTTCTGAACGCACTGTTGGAGGTAAATTAATAACGCGCTGGGAGAACACATTTAGTGATTCTACATTGGCAAAAAGGTTGCTGCAATTACAATTTAGATAAACATTATTAACACATTTCAATTCTCTTTTTTGGCTTTCCATCATTAGACTTACTCACACATTGTCTGTTAACGTTACCGATAGACTTCCAAACCTGACGAGGAAAAAAAGAGAAGTTTGATGGCTTTACGTCAGGGCTATGCCATTTGGGGAGAGGCCGCTCACTGATTCCCCTATATTTCTGAAAATCCTATACATGCTTTCTGAGTTTGTATTGAAATAAGAGGCTGCTGCGGCCCACTGTACGGTTGAGCAGAGGCTGCACAGTTTGACCAACGGGCAGCGGCCGCATACTAGGTGATGGTGTTGAGAACTTGCAATGTACAATGTATACCTATTATCAGACCAGGCCTCGCGGCCGCAAAACACCTACGGCCCACCGGGAACAGTCCTGACTGTCCCAATTGCCACTCCTCTACTGCTGCTCATTGACAGAACAACAGCGTCCACATTTTGCGGTTGGGGGATTGAACTAGTGGCCCTTCGGACACTATGTGCCCACCATGCCACCCTTTTCCACAATAACCTTTTGGTATAGCCTAGAGGTATACATACAGGTCCTTCTCAAGAAATGAGCATATTGTGATAAAGTTCATTATTTTCCATAATGTAATGATGAAAATTAAACTTTCATATATTTTAGATTCTTTGCACACCAACTGAAATATTTCAGGTCATTTATTGTTTTAATGCTGATGATTTTGGCATACAGCTCATGAAAACCCAAAATTCCTATCTCAAAGAATTAGCATATTTCATCTGACCAATAAAAGAAGTGTTTGTAATACGAAAAAAAAAGAAGAAAGTCAACCTTCAAATAATTATGTTCAGTTATGCACTCAATACTTGGTCGGGAATCCTTTTGCAGAAATGACTGCTTCAATGCGGCGTGGCAAGGAGGCAATCAGCCTGTGGCGCTGCTGAGGTGTGATGAAGGCCCAGGATGCTTCGATAGCAGCCTTAAGCTCATCCAGAGTGTTGGGTCTTGTGTCTCTCAACTTCCTCTTCACAATATCCCACAGATTCTCTACA